>QYTT01093141.1:5213-22006 GCA_006980735.1 Dasypogon diadema
TCGGATCAAAACTACATAAAAGTGCCCCTAGCGGTGAATTTTTGTACTAAGCGTGTGAAATCTGCGATTTTTCTACCGAATCATTTTCGGTTACCTTTCCAACGACACCTCAACCTCCTCTCTACCATCTCTAGAACTACCTATATATAAGTATACACGTATATATTAAGTCTACTCTCCATCCGTCTTACGAATTTTCGATCAGGTCACGTGTCCCTGACGCGAGTTTAACATTTTTTACCCATTACAAAAAAAGTGTACAACGCCGCTAAAGAAGTTTTCACTTCAAAAATCGATCGGGATCTTATTGGAATTAGTTTTATACGTTGGCAGTACCGATTATCATTGTCAAATTGACAGCTGCTAATTATAAGGCGTTAGTTTATTATGCTGTAGGTTATTCAAGATTTGTATAATTATTAATAATTATGAATAATAATTATTCAAGATCTGTATAAATACCGGGATCTTTTGTTGTTGAGATCCGGATCTTAAGATCTGTATGGATCTTGTGTAAAAAAAAAACACAGCTTATGTTGCATTGTCATCGGACTTATAAACGTATGCAGAATTTCAAAGCTCTTATTAAGAACTAATCGAAATGTTTATTGCAAGATTAGTTGCGGACCAAGGAAGTGAGTTAACCCCCAACAACACTCGTCATTTTCGGCCTACACTTCTACACTCGTGGGATGGATTTCTACCCCAATCCGTTTTTTTTCTCGAAACACAGTTAGATAAATTTTTATAAAGATATAAGAAAACCGTCGCGAGCAGCATATTCAATCACCTGGTACTACATGACGAGTACCGAACTTAATTTTAATCTTCGTTGTGACACATTAATGCTGTGAATGTACACTGTGTGGGGCACGAATGTAGTTAAGGGTTTATAAAAACGTTGTAAATATCGCATTATCCTCTTAGATGTTAAGTTTTGAAAAAAAAATTGTGTTCAATTTTCTCCCAAATGTGCGTCAAACGATTTAGAAGAAAGAAAAAAATTGTGATGAGTTTTGGTAAAACATTAGAGATTTGGGTCGAGTTTATTTAGCTTTAAAACTTATCATTTATGAATTTTTTAATGCCTATTTTGTTAAGACGAAAACTGCTTACATTACAAAGCTTTCGACACTCCTATCTCAGTTTTCGTGTTTTTTCCAACTTGTTGAGTTTTCAAAAACTGTCCATGACTCCGCGCGTCCCGTTTTCAGAAGAATAGCCGAGAATTCTTTACGTAAATCGGGAGGATAAAATATTATTCTTTTAGCACCCATTTCTTGAATCCTAATAGTGATATGTTTTATCATAAATCACAATATCAATCTACGCACCCCGTTGCTTAGTTATAAAAATTGAAACACACACATATATGCGCACCCCGTCGTCCATGTATTAATCGTAAGTGCTGATAGATTGTTTAAGTATATGAACATATTTTTAAGTGTTATAAACGTTTCCTTGAACATGTAGTTCCCCACATTTAGAGTATAAGGATCCGACATTTCGTCTGCTACAATTTAATAATGTGTCGAAAGATTCAATCTGATTAGGTTTTCGGAAAAAAACAACAGATCCTGGACAAAAGTTCTTCAGTGTTTTACTGGCAACACTTCAATGCAAATACCTATAAAACGAAGAACCAAAAATTTCCCTGTGGTGACGTTGACGCTCTTCCTCTTCGCCATGTAAGTTTACCAGGCGTTAAGAAATGGATGAATTTGCGTAAAAAATGGCATTTGTTATTAAAAGCTGTGATCTAATCCAAATGGTCTAATGATCTTGTCATTGAATTATGTCTATATTCATTTTTCCTTTTCGCTTTCATTCAGCCTTATGGAAATTCGTATTTATGCAATATATATCTATTTCTTTTTGACTCATGTGGAAGACATCAAGCTGGGAAATTTATGACGATCAACGAGGATCAAGTAAAATGTCAAAAACAAACAGAAGCCATAATGGCGACGCCGACGGCAGTGAAAAGAAATATTCCACGCGAGGCTACGACTGGTTAAATTAACAAATTTTGCAATGATGGTAATGTAATTCGTGCACAAGGAATCAAGTGACGGAGACGGAGCCTCCAGGGAGTTTTATAGAAAACACCGCGGAAATGAATCCTTTCATATAAAAGAGGAGTAAGTTACGAAGAACCGCATCGTTGGAGGGCTTTGGTCTGCTGTACAAAAATTGGTAAATATTTGCCAAATGAAACTCCCTCCAAATTTGTTGCCTTTTCAGTGTCTTCAAATTATATGTTTTCTTTTTTATTTCAAATATCTTTGGCGTGGATGGGAGAAATTTCCTGGGGATGTGGAAGGCAACAAACGAGCGACTCTGGCGACGGAAGCATACTTAATCTTGCGACGTGGCAGGTGTTATAGACGCTGTGTGGAAATAAAAATAAGCTCTAATTTCGAAATGTAAATTCTATTGTTTATTATGTTTTTGTAAAGTCAAAATTCCTTAGGCATGTCATAGGATTTTTGTTATTTTTTCACTCAAAGTACTGTGAAACTTCGAATTTTCAAAGATTTTCTCCCTGGGCTAAATCTGAAAATTTTATTTGAAGTATTTTCCTTTAAAATTAAGCCAGGAAGTGTACACTTGTAAAAATAAATAAATCTTTTCAAAAGCTGGGGTTTTTTATTTTCAATTAATTTCATTCATATTTTCATGAATTAGGATTGTTTTCCCGCTCAAAAATCGGTTCTTTGTTATTCTCTCAGTGAGCAAAAACAACCAGAAAATTTGCTTGCTATCGATTAGGTACAAATATTAAAAAGTTATTATCCTTTACGTCCTGTACTGAGGTGGATAAATCCCGAAGCAGCTGCAGAGACCTGGAAAGTGAAAGTAATTGACAATAAAATCAGTGATCATGAAACATTAGAAGTAGAGATAAATAATAACCGGCTTAATAGGAATGAAGAGAAATGGATCGAGTATGTGCGTTATGATAAGGATAACTTCAGGGATAAATTAATAAACAAAGGAGTCGAAAGTATAGGTAGGATTGATAGTTTGGATGAATGTGCTGAATGTTTAAGTGAAATAATGAAAAATTCAATGGATAGTTTTAAGGTAAGGAAAAGAATTATACGAAATAGAAATGAACGGTTTACCGAGGAATTGAGGAGAATGAAACAGGAGAAAATGAATAAATACACGCGTGCGAAGATTACAAATGAAGCAAGGGATTGGGACTTATACAAAACGGTGAGAAATAGGTACAAAATTAAAATAACTGAAACTAAAGATAATTATATAAAGACGAGCATAGATAATGCGAATTCTCAAAAAGAGAAATGGAAAATTATGAAAAGATCAGTACTGAAAGAATCTAAAGAAGTAATTAGTGAATTGCAATTTGGGGATATAAAATTAAACAATCAGCAAGAAATAGTAAATGAGCTAAATAAATACTTCGTTGATAGTGTAAAACAACTACATCAGTCAATTCCCCATGTGGAATATATAGATAATTTAAACCAGACTGGTGGTAGGTTTAAATTCAAAAGAGTAGACAACGACAGTCTTAAGACGATATGCAAGGCTATGAACAATAAAAAGGATTTTAATGGGATCAGTTCTAAAGTAATATTAGATAACTGGGACATCTTAGGAGAACATTTGGTGAAAATTATAAATAAAAGTTTAGATGAAGGGAAGTGTCCCGATACCTGGAAGGAGTCAATAATAGTGCGAGTACCAAAAGTAAAAAATACCACAAAATGCGAAGAACTAAGGCCAATTAACATGTTGAGCATCTTTGAAAAATTATTGGAGAAGGTAGTGCAACAACAGCTAGAGAAATATTTGGAGGATAACAAACTACTTATGAGAGAGCAATCAGGTTTTAGAAAACTCCATAGCTGTGAAACTGCATTGAATTTGGTAATAAATGAATGGAAAGAGGAGATTGATGAGAACAAGTTCGTGATAGCAGCATTCTTGGATTTTAAGAGGGCCTTTGAGACGATTGACAGGTTGGTTCTGAAGAAAAAGTTACGAAAATTTGGTATCTCAGGGAAAGAGCTTGGCTGGTTTGATAGCTACCTAACTGGAAGAACACAAAAAACGAGAATAAATACTTGCATATCGCAGGCGGAGGAGACAACTTTAGGAGTGCCGCAGGGCTCAGTTTTGGGGACGCTGTTATTCCTGATATACATAAATGACATGAGGGGAGTGTTAAAGTATTCGAAGACGGTATTGTTTGCAGATGATACGTTAGTTTACATATCTGGCTGTGATCTTCAACAAGCGAAGTTAAAACTTAAGGAGGACTTAGAAATTTTATGGGAGTGGCTAAAAATGAATAAGCTTGTATTAAACGTTTCAAAAACTAAAGTTATGGTTCTGAATTCAAACTGTGATATTGACCTTGAAATTAATGGAGATCTAATTGAAAATGTGAAAGAATTTAAGTACTTAGGAGTGATATTAGATAAGAACCTGAACTTCAACGCACATGTGGATTATATATGCAAAAAAATAGGTAAGAAAATTGGATACTTTAAACGAATGCGAAGAAAATTGTCTATGATGACTACTATGCACGTATACAACGCTATAATTAAGCCGCATTTCGAATATTGCTCAACGATACTGTTTTTATGCTCACAGACATCAATAGAAAGGCTTCAAAAGCTTCAAAACAGGGCCATGCGATCTATACTCAGATGCAATAGATATACTCCTATAAGATGGATGTTAGATACACTGAAGTGGATGAGTTGTAAGGAAAGGATCGAATTAAATGTGCTATCTTTCATATTCAATATAAAAAGTGGTCGACTGCCTGAATACCTGGGTCAGAAATTGAACCTTGTGGCAAATGTACAACCTTACGATCTCCGAGGTGCAGAGGTAACTTATCGTCTCGACCAACGCAGGAGGGCAAGAGCGCAAAATTCACTACTGTATAAAGGTCTACAGAAATACAATGAACTCCCTATTGAACTTAAGCGGGAGACAATATTTAATCGTTTCAAAAGAGGTTGTGTGCAATTAATTAAGAACAGAGTATAACTTAGAAAAATATTGTATGTCAGTTATATCTAAGTATGTTAATTTAATGTTAATTTAATTAGGAGCAAAGTATGAATTGGAGAACTATATTGGTTTTGTAAATTTAAAGTTTAATCAACTAATAAAAATTATTATTATTATTAAAACGAACATTTACTACCCAGAAATACATGCAGTTTCTCAGGAAATGCATAATTTATGGAGAATTGAAAGCCACAAAAAGTATTTGCTGAACGGAATGAGAAGTGAATTACCTAAAAAGTAATCCGGATCTTCATTCTCCAGAGCTTTGCACCTTTTCTCAAAAATGTTGCGATGTATGAAGTCCGTTTGCAATCATTCTTGGCACCCGCAAGCTTGAGTAGTCTTCCTGAATTTTGTCTTCAAATTCTTCCCGCACTTAGCCATATCCATACAGGCATCTGTGAACAGAGAGGAGTAAAATGAGATACAACAGACCAGAAATATTTGTATTTGAACCTAATTCATTTTAATACAGTACTAAAGAATTATTGTCAAGGCAGAATTGCAATATACCAAAATCACCTTTCTCAGCACCGCATTTTTCAGAAAAGTGGAACACGCATTTGCAATATTTACCTATTCCTCCCAATGATATTAATTAATTCTGCTTCTTTCACGGCTGATCTTGCCTCCAATTTTCACCGACTTCTGGCATTCTGTCTTTTCATTGTTTATCGTCAACCGTTACCGTTACTAAACTACGTCAAAGTTCCAAGCAGAAAGAATAAGAAATATTTGAATTTTTCAAACAGAAGTTAAATGTCAAACGAAACGAGAGCGAAAAGACCCACTGAATTCTGAATGTCCCCAAATACAACTAACAAATCGTTACCAGACCAAAATAGAATTTCCTTCAGCAAGTGGATGTCTCCCACTATTTGACCATCAATAAATTCCAATTATTTTCAAGTTGAAATTTAGTGAAATTTACTAAACTAAAATATCAGTTTGTACATGTTTATCAGTCTAGATATAAAATAAATGGATGCAACAGGAAGAATACTGAAATAATCATTCGAGTCCAAGACAAGAGAAGAAGCTTATTAAATTTTCACAACAAAGGACGAGTTCGTTATTATTCATATCACCGGCTTAAAATAGCACTAGGTCTGTTTAATGAGGCAAACTGGATTTTTCCAGGAGACCTCGGTCAACTTTCTGTGTTCAATAACGCTTCGAAGTGGACCGAAGTTTCCCAGGAATGTGTTCATTGACGGCTGCCAGATTTAGTCTCGGTCAGTAGGTCTGTTTAATGAGACACTGCCCCAGATTAACCGAGAAAACTTCGTTCAATCTCAGGAAAACTGTCAAAGCCGACCAAGCGCATCTGGACAACTTGGGCTGTCACTTCCACGAATGACACTTCTCTGAGTTTGCCTTAAGTCTAGAGCTTGGGCGCAGGAAAAGTTGACCGAGACTGACCGAGACTAAATCTGGCAGCCGTCAATGAACACATTCCTGGAAACTTCGGTCCACTTCGAAGCGTTATTGAACACAGAAAGTTGACCGAGGTCTCCTGGAAAAATCCAGTTTGCCTCATTAAACAGACCTAATCTAAGTTCACAATTACTTACTACAAGATGTCGCCGCATCTAGCGGAATTAACGTAGAAAAATCCAATTTCACCACGAAAACATCGAACTGCTCTGAATATTTAAGATTCAAACCTGTTTCTAAATGTGTGCGCCAAATTGTACTAAACAATGTGTCAAAACTACGAATGTAAGGTTTGTACGTGTAAGGTTTAATTAGTTCGAATTGTAAGTGTAAGGTTTAGTTCGGGTGAAATTGTAAGTGTAAGGTTTAGAAGAAGAAGATTAAGTAACGGCAAATTTTAGATCTCTAACTGTTTGGAAATATTTAAAAGTGATTCGTTTAGATGTAGAATACTGAGAACACATGCAGTTTTTATATATTTAATAGTGGTGGAATTTGAATTCTAATCTTGACTTGTTCATTTATTCTTTGATTTTCATCATAAGACCTTACGACCCCAGTTGAGTTCTCAAAACTGTGAAATTATTCTTGAAATGTCTGAAAATATGAGGACAATTTTAGTGGAAAAAAATTTGGTGCAACAAATAACTTATTTAAAAGTATGTATTTCAATTCTAACCCACTGTAATTAATTAAAAGTGATTTTTTCCATATTTGCGATCGAATTTTATTTTTTACACTTGACTATTCCAAATTATAACTATTACTTCATTTTATTTTTCCTGAATTATTTTCAGTAACAGCTGCTTTACTCTGATAATTTTAAATTTTCAAAGCCTCGGAATAAAATTCATTTGAAGTATTCTGAAAAGATCTGATGTCGTGCGACAAAGATAAACATAATTCTTTAAAAGCTCCACTATTTTCGAAGCATTTGTTAAAAGGTGATAGCAAGTGTACATTTTTGTGTACCGTGTACGTTTATTTCTTCTTCTTCCTGATACGACAGAGCACAGCTGGGTCACAGAACACAGACATACCGACAAGAAAACAAAATCGGGAATTTGTTCGGTTCAGCCAAATTTAGCGTTGTTTTGTACGTTATTATCCGCTGTTATTCATAGATCGTGATCTAAATTGTGTTAGTGCAAGGAGTATGGAGCATTGATTGTTATGTGGTAAATAAAATGCGGTTAGTGGCTATTTACCGTTAAAAATCCGGACTGTTTCATATCGAGACTGCTTGTTCGCTCTTTTGCAGACGAAAAGGTGTTTTGCAAGACAAATTTCGAAGTTTGAATGCTGATAATAAAATTGTCGTTATGATCGCATAAAACAAGATTTCTAAATTCCAGATGACGGTCGGAATACATAAACTCTTGCAAGTTTTCGATCAAGAAACTTAGGAGCTATAAAAAATAGACAATAAAAGACTGACAAAATGCAACAACCGAAGCAATGTTTACATCGTATTCCAGCAAAATTAGGGAATCCAAGGATTCCTTCTGATAATGATCTCTTCTGTCGAACAGTATATTTTATGAAACCACCCCTTACAAGTAAGAAGGAATTTTTAAAACTCATCTAAACTTTCTGCTCCCAGATACATAAGAATATTTTCATCGTTTGTATTAATAGTATGCAGGACATAAAAGAAGATATCATTAACTCGGAATAAACGTATTGTTCGTTTGGAATTAAAAATTTCAGCATCAAGTAATCCTATACACCTTTGCAACAAGAATTGAATGAGATCTACATATTCTTCACAATAATCTGGAGAATGAATCCTAAATAAGTTGAGATGCTATCCAAGGAGTTGAACGAATTATTATCCAAATTTGAGAGTTTTGAACTGCCAGGAGCAATCAGTTATTACAGTGCTTGCGAAAATCGCATAACACCAGCCTAATCATCCTTTTAAAAAGGTATACAAAGAGGGCGCGTTTCATCTAAAAAATTCTGATGTGGAGTACTTTATTCAGGTGCGCGGAATACTCTTTTTGAACGAACAAGAGTAAGGAAAATCGACCTCGAATCAAATCGAATCAAAGCCATGGAAAGGCAATTATTAATCTTAAATTACTTGAGGGGGTGTGAGATTCTTTCGAGGCAAATCTATTCACATGCCTACACCTAAGGAGGATAATCTAAATTTAGCTACATGTTAGCTTGAACTTATTTCTGTCTGGAGTAATATCTCTGCCTAATTTTTTAGCGTATTCGAGTCGTATACTCGAAATCTGCCATCCGGTCGAGCAACTTCTGGGTAGAGCAACTCTCGCGCAGAGCAACTCTCAGGCAAATCAACTCTCTGGCAGGGCAACTCTCCTCAAGCAGAGCAACTCTCGGGCAGAGCAGAAATGTGCTAGACAAAATCCCCGTGAACATGTGGATTTTCATTCGAGAAATTCTGAGACATCTAGTCAAAGCAGTAGCAATTTCTTCTTCATCGCTTGAGGATGAGGAGGAGAACAATTCCAATGCAACCAATATCTTTTTGTTCATATTTTCTTATAATTGTAAAGAAAATACTATAAAAACGTGGACTTTTGCTTGAGGATTTTGCACTTGTTAAGAACTTTTCTAGTATCAAATGTCAACAACACACAAATGTGACACTTTATCAAATACACAATCGTAAATAGCGAGAAACGTACAAATCTGCATTTCATTTCCAGAGTCAAAAAAGTGCTCTTTCTCCACGCAAATGCGCTGTTTTGCTCGCTTGATGAACGAGCGATCAACTCGAATTCGCATTTTTGCCCACTCGACGAGCGAGCAGCCGACTCGAATTCGTATTTTTGCTCGCCCGCTAAGGGGGTGGAGAACTCGAATACGATTTTGCTCGATTTCTACTCCGAGAGTGCTTTGTGAGTAGAAACGACGGACGACTCGAATACGCTATTAGATGAATTGGATTTTATTATAATTTCTAATAATTGTCCTATTTTTATTTTTATATTGTTTTTAATAGTAGAGTAGAAATTTTTCCAAATTTTTATACCAGCTACTGAGCTGACTGGATTAGGAAACAAAACATAACTGTTAATGTTGTTATGAGATGCAATTTTGTTAATTTATTTTGAATATTTAAAGTGAATAAATTGAATTGAATTGAAGATTATGAAGCGAAATTTCAAATAAATTAAATTACTTACTTTCAAAGTAAAGATTGCAAATTTTTATGTTTAGGGTTTGGATCTATTTACCGGATATACGGCACATTGCCGCGAGGATGTTACAAACATCCATTTTAATGGACTACTTTCAAGCAAAATATTGTCTTCACTATCACTGCTTTGTTTGTAAGTAAGCTTCTAAAAGTTTTTTCGTCTCCGCTCCGAACGGATTCATTAGTAGACCTGATTATATTCTTGTCTGCAAACGTTTTTCAGGTTTATTCGGCATGTTTGTATTTCCAACACTTATTAACAGATGTAAACAATCAAAATATTGTTGGAGAACCAGTAGTTTGCTTTCGAATGAGTCCTCACATGGAGAGGACGATTTTAGGAACCGCTCCTTTCTTCGCGGACAAAAAATGCCCATCCTTAAAAGAGCGATGAAATAATTCAATGGGAGATCTCGGGACGCACATTGATCAGAACACTTCAAAGAATGGATTGGTACATGTTGCAGTACATCGTACTGAGACAGACAGGCTCAATTACCAGTGAAGAATAAATTACCTATCAATTTATTATCAAACACCCCCGCCCCCCAATTCATTCCCGGATATTCTGAAAATATGCCAACTACCGATGCCTGGCCGGCAATTGGTTACTTACCCCGGTTAATATTGCAATCTTTTTTCTGTGCAACTTAAGAGAAACCAAATTTTTTTGGGTAAATTTTTATTCCAATAAAGTTTTACAGTAAAAAATACCAAGTGTAGTTGTTGAAATGATTCCACGACAGTCCCACCCATAAGTTGTCTAATAGTACTTCCAACTATCAATCGATTCTGGGTTTTTCTGTTTGTTCTTCCTCTCAACCAACCCAGTTAGGGCTTCTGATCTGACGGACAGTGAATCAATTTTTTCAACAAGTTGCTGATAAGGACTGAGAGGTTGTGTACCCATTACAACATGACCCAGCTTTGAATCAATTTTGGCATCCAAGCGCGCATTACGTATTAAATTTACAATCCAGCATTCGGCTTCATTAGGCTTCATGTTGAGTTTATCCGCTAACATACTGATCGTGATGCACTGATGGATCCGGCAGAAGGTCTCGAAAATCATTAGCCGTGCGTTTTCAACGAACTCATCCAAGCAGGCCACTATGAAGAAGTCATTCAGTATGACTGTCTGGCACTCGTGTAACTTCATGCGGGCACCATCGAAGTCAAAGTTCACGTACAAACATTCCAGGAATTCTGTGATGGGATCGCGGTACGTATACGACTCCTGCTGAATGACTTTGATGAGATCCTTAAGAGCATTTCTACGTGTTCTATTTATAATAACAGCTGTGGCCAAATATCTCAAGATATGAGGACACATTGTTTGTATTGCGTTCAAATAGAGGGGTTTATAGAGGAACATCTCTATTATGAGATCTCGCCCCTTGGGATGGTTAAAGAATACCAGAATACTCCAGTGGATTAGCCAAGTTCTTTGCTGCAGAGCTTGTATATTGGAGAAATTGCTGTTATCAATGAACTCCCTTAGGCGAGACAAATCCTCCAAAGCAGAATTCCAGTTCAGAATTAAAATTTCGGCTGCCAACTTCCCCCACAAAACGTTTAAATAATTCTGCAAAAGGACTAACATTAACTGAATTCAAAATTACTGAGCAAGTCACATACTTTATCCGCTGGAGACATTACAAGAAGACAAAAGTACAAATATGAAGTAGAGTCCTGGTAGTTACCGCACTCGTACAAGTACTTGGCTAGTTTGTACGCACTTTCGACATTCTCACTTTTGAAATTGTACTCCTTTTGCAAGACATTCAAAAATGTTTTAGAATCCTTCAAGCTGTCACTGTTTTTTAGCATTTCAGTGGCTTTCATAATCGGAGCAACTTCATTCTGTAGTTCTTTTAGAGTTGCTAGAACTTCTGACTTCCTCTGAGCCAGCTCCTCCGGCATTTCATCACCCAAGCCCAGGCGCTTACGCGTATCCATGGTATAATCAATCATGTTTGTCTTATTAACAGTTTCTAAAATAAATTCAAGCAACTCTTCTTTTCTGTAAATCTAAAAATCAGAATTAAAGTTTCATTGACTTGGATCAACTTTAAAACCTAACCTCTTTTGCACATAAGAATTCGAGAAGGGGAAAAGTTAAATGTCGGTCGAGGAATTGGCAATTTCTCGCAGTTAGATCAAATTGAGCCATGTTAGTTTTTTCTTTCCACACTTTTATGATAGCTAAACTAGAAAACTTTTAAAATAAACGTGCCAACAAACAATTGTCAAAAATCCACAACGTCGCCTTCGGATGGCGAAAGAGTGTGGAAGCATTGCCATATCAAAAAAGAAAACACCTGAAATTGTTGAGAATTAGGAACAGTTCCGATCCCACTGATATTAAACTCTCTCTGTATTCTGTTGCAGGTGCACAAATTTTTAAGAATTAAAAAAAATACTGCACATGTTGCTTTTTCTTGAATTAAAACACTGATATTTAGCCGTTTATATTCTTTTATACCAAATAACCATATAACTCCCGCTCATGTTTGTAAACCTTTTGTAAACCGAGAAGTGACAGCTGTTTGTTTACATGCTTAATACACTTGGAGGAAGTACATTAAAATAAATTCTGTCCCGCATAAGGTGTTTGCACTTTTGAAATTCAGTTATTTTAGTTAGTTGGGATTGGATAAGGTATTATTAACTTAGCTAATAGGGCAGTACACCAGGATGCATCATGAGGAAGTCCTGCGCCCCGTCAGTAAAAGGCACAGTCAGTTATCCCAAGAGTACTAACCCGCCGACAGCAGTTAGCAGGCAGTCCAGAACTGAGCCACTTCAAGAATCGTCGTTACCACTGAATGAAATTTCACAAAGTGTTGGAAAATACGGAAAATGCTACTATAATGTTGTTTGGAGCAAACGCACTACAAAGAAGCATAAGACATGGGAAGGAGATGGTATTTTAGAAATTGAAAATAAAACTGCGATTCTTAGGGACTTGCATGGGGCTATTCTAGCATCTTCAAATGCTGTTAAGCCGGAAGATGTGTATGAAGGTAACCAGTTTATACTGGGTAACAAGGAAATTGAACTGCAAGAAAGGATTCCAGAGCCCACAAAGTCAGCTAATAAACAATGTTCTGTAGAACTATCTGAGGAAAGGGACAAGCAATTTAAAGATAAAAAGAGGAAAGCCAGCTCAATTTTTGTCCCAAACCTTCATCTTTCGGGGCCATCAAAAGTTCGAAAATTTGTTCCAAATAATTTTGAACACGCCGAGCCTTTAATACTGCCGTCACCGAATTATTTACATCAGTGGAAGTTTAATGAGGGTAAACGCCCAATAACTGAAGTGCGAGTAGCTAATTCAATCGTGAAGTATTTGCGACCACACCAGAGAGAAGGCGTCATCTTCTTGTATGAGTGCATCATGGGACTTAGAAATTTAGATTATTTTGGTGCGATATTGGCTGATGAAATGGGCCTGGGAAAAACACTCCAGTGCCTCGCTCTTTGCAGTACATTACTAAAACGAGGTCCATATGGTGGTGAACGTGTTCTTCAGAAAGTTTTAATTGTAACTCCCAGCAGTTTGATAAATACTTGGGACAGGGAAGTAAATAAGTGGCTTGGGCCAGAACGTCTGTTCGCATATGTTGTCGACTCCAAAAACAAAGTAAATCAATACACAGGACAGAACCACTTACCTTTTATTATTGTATCATATGAGACTTTAGTGACTAACATTGGCGATTTCGAGGGAATGCCTTTCGATTTATTAATTTGCGACGAGGGTCACAGATTGAAAAATCAGAATACTAAAGTCTCCGTTTGTTTAAAGCAGCTGAAGATACAGAAAAGAATAATACTGTCGGGAACTCCAATACAAAATGATCTGCAAGAGTATTACAGTCTGATAGATTTCGTCAACCCCCGAATATTAGGAGATTACCAGGAGTACAAACAGAAATATGAAAATCCAATAATTTTGTCTCGGTCAGAGAATGCTTCCGCCGAAGTTAAGGAACTTGGCGCGGAAAGAGCAGAAGAACTAAATCGTATTACCTGCAAATTTGTTTTGAGGAGAACTCAGACCATTAATAATGAATATTTGCCAACGAGGAAGGAATTCATAACTTTTGTACGACCCTCGGAGTTGCAGGAGTTCATGTTAAAGGCAACCTTGGAATGGTATGAGGCGAAACAGGATTCTGTAGCTCGAGAGTCATTATCTCTTCAGGTACGTACAAAATAGTAATAAGTGTAGTAACTGTGAGAAATTCCGACCGATTTTTTTTCCTAGTTATCCATGAAAGTATTCAAAATTATTGGTAGTAATCTTCCCCCGAGGTATGGCTGAAAGGATTGTATTGTTTTTGCAAGAATCTAATGATTCTGAAAAGAAATACTCAAGTTTGGTACCTCTTTTTTCGGTATTATTGTCCAGGTTTCGAAAAAGAAAACATGTTAGGCCCATCAGAACCACAAAATACTTTATTTTTCATAATTGGGGGTTTTACGTAGCATGGCACTATAGATCTCAGTTGTGATAGTACACCTCTCATCTAACGTTCCCTTTGCAGTCCAAAACAGCGTAGGAGGCCTTTCGGGTGACAATATTTGATATGAAATAATCATATAGGGTCTGTATTTCGTCGCAAGTATTGAATCGTTTAAGGGTTCATTCCTGTTCCACGGAACTAATGAAGAGCTTATGGTGAGGTGATTGGTCAAAATCAAAATCTTCCATAAGATTCTCTTGGGTGTCCCTTAAATTTGCGGATCTGTTCCGTAAAGGTGATTTTAAAGTCAATCACCACCTCCAGATACTTATCTGTCACTCATTAGCACTCGCCACTCCACCTCCATGGGCAGGACAGTGCTAATCCTTCTCTTCGTGAGGATGACTATCTCCATCTTCCACACATTTATCCTCCTCATTACCTGGTTAAGCTTGAGCTGAACCAGCTCAACCTTGCGGGCCGCTATTAACACAGCGATGTCATGTAGGGGTTCGCTGCGTAATTGATATTTCAACTAATAAATACTAGATTTTTAATTTTAAAAGTATATCGCGTTTTATTCGAATGTAGAACGAATAGAATTTAAGTTTTGACAAAATCATTGAGTTCGTAACTTATTGGGAGTAATTGAATTTATTTAGCACTTAGCAGACTGTAAGCGAATACTTTTGCCGCAATTGTATTTTTAGGGGCGTCACTAAGACACTCTGAAATTTTATATACAGACGAAAATCATGATATCGAAATTTGTGCTGAATTTCATTTGCACTTTCAGAATTTTGTCGTGAGAGGGCGTAAGGTAAAAATAGTATTGCCCATTACATTCGTTTTTTAAAAGGAAGTTGTGAAGTATAAAAATAATCTACGTCAAGAATGAAATTTAAATAAAATATAATTGATGAGATGGGACTTGGCGACTTAGCTTGGAACTTTAACTAACCAATCCTGTACCGCACTAAGCGTGTTTTCTCAGGTATTGCAAGGCGGAGGAGGCTGCCATAGCCTGCATTTCATGAGTTAGGTCCTAGTATGGATCCCTGTGTCGCCCTTGCAGTGACAGCCGGTTAGTGCCGACCCTTCACGGTGTCACAGACTAGGGAATGACCGATCAGATAGTCCCGCATAATGCCGAGCAGGTATTCGGGAAACCTGAACATTGTCCCAAGCGCCTCCAATATGTCAATCCCTTCTGATGCATTTCTGACGTCTAGGATGACGAGCAGGACCAGCCGTTTCTCTCCTCCGCTCGACTCATTCCGGCCACCAGTTCCTGTGCCGCATCTACGGTGGACTGTAGTTTCTCTCGCTATCGCCTTAGTCACCTCCCTGCTCCCAATCCTGGTACCGGTCATCAGCTTTGGAAGGCCGTCATGAAGAACAGAAGCCAGCCAAGCGCCAGGAGCATCACAGACGCGGAAAGTCATGTATTGGTAGTCATTAACCGTGTAACCTCCAGTACAGTTCACTCCTCCGCCAATGGTGCGAATACCTGTGTTCAAGCTGTCAAACACATTCAGAAAATTTTTGGCTTCACCGAAGTTGCATGGCATTTCTTCTGTTGTTCCGGCTCTTTCTCTGTTCTCTCCTCGAAAGATCATATACAAACACAGCTTACACCCCAAGATCATAGATTGCAATGCTGAGCCAATTCTCCCAGGTCCCTCCCGACAGTCTTAGGTACCTCCTTGGCGGTGGTGAAGCCATAAAAGTCCTTATCTCCAACGTGCTGGAAGCAGTTCTCTTTTGTGAGGTGATAGGTGTCTCCACCTTAGTCGCCTGTCTTGCCTGAGTGGTAGGTGGCCTTTTGTACACCTCCCTGCTCTCCGGAAGATTGCATCGACCAGTTCTCCAATTTGCACCACTTCATTTATCATCTTCATAAATAAGTCGCGCTGTCCTCCCATGGCCGCCTTCATTGTTCTAATGATGTCCTGGCACCTGCGCAACATCTCTTCTTCGTCCTCTTTTTACCGCCGTGGGATCAGTTTTTTCCGTCATCTTCGTCGGGGTAGCAACCGACGCCTGATCCTCCATCCTCTCTCCCGCTCCCTGGAGTGCTGCCGCTGGCTGTGCATTGCTCTGGAAGCTAGCAGGCGGTGAGATTTTCTAAACCTTCGAACGCCTTGCGAAATGGTTTGCTTCTTCTGTTGCACTTGTATCGGTTAAATAGGCCACCAATCTGGAGCTGCAGGCCTGCTTTCGAACCATGACCAGCTGCTGGTACTGGGGATCTGAAGTTTGCACTAAACATCAAGTAGGAGTACATGTCCCGATTGTTATCTGGGAATGGCTACAGTGCTTCTAATTCTCGAACAGGTGTTCAATCTCATTACTTTTTATGTGTAAAATAAGCGGAAGATATAGTCACAAAAGTCTCAAAACCCTGCCAAGTAATTTGAACGTAAATGGGAGAGTTACCGCTCTCACAGAAGGGAATGTGTTAATTAATAAATTTTAGTTTCTTTCAATTTAATTAACGGAACGAATTTTACTTGGCAGGTAATCACAACACTGAAGAAAATATGCAATCATCCATCCCTGATAAAAATGGCAAGGAAAGATAGTCCTCTTTTCTCTTATCTAGAGAAACTCTTGCCCAATTGGAATGAAATGGGGACATTTGATTC
>QYTT01093144.1:701-12586 GCA_006980735.1 Dasypogon diadema
CCACCACACACCAAAGCATTTTAATGTGCATATTCAAAGTAAAGCGAAACGTAATGCAACCGTTTATCTTCTATCTACAGAAATGCTCAGACACAAACACAGACGGCGCATTTTGCAAGTATTTAGCTAATGCCAGCGGTTGGCAGTACCACTGTTGGCGCTGTATGCACAAAGCCGGAAAAGTCCATTGAACTTTACAGTAAATGAACTTTTTCTTTAAAACGCAAGCTCCGACTGTAACTGTAACGTACTCTCACCGACGACTGGCAAGCTTTAGTCGCCATGGAAGTTGGAGAATTGTTTGAAAAGCTCCTGGGGGGAGGCTCCATTAACATCATTAGTTGCCGTTGTCGTATAAAACGCTGAAATTTTCTATACTTTTCTGGTATAAAAATTTCATCAGCGGTCTCTTTTTGTCGGTAAACAATTTTCGATTGTTTTCGAATGAAACCGACATGGAAAGGGCGGTGAGGTTTTTGCCTTTTTTCTTCCGAGATATTTAGGCCAATTTTTGTTACTATTACGAATGGTGAGTGGCCTTTATCAAAATGTCGTTGAACTTTACGCGCGCTCACGCAAATGCAAAGAAGCAACAAACAACAACTGCGGCTGACCCAGTTATCGCTCTGACTGTGTGGCATTTAAATATTTGCCTAACACGGAAAAGCATTACTTGCGAGTTAATAGCAAAAAGTGAAAGTGTAACTCCGAGGAAATGTTACAGGAAAATCTAAAATAAAAAAATGGTTTCATATTAAGAGAGCCGCTGTTTTGAGCATGTGATCTACAGACAAGTCGTTAAATTGCTTTGGTGATTGACCAGAGATAGAAGATAGTATCTAAAAAAATCTTTTAGCATCCCCGGCATTTGGTAAAATTTCTATAGTAAAAAAACCAAAATGTGTGCATTTGAAAGAGCTACGAGTTCCCTTAACTGAACGACATATGCGTTAAATTTGTCTACAGCTATAATTTCAAAATGTTCAAACCAGTTTTGAAATTGAAGGCCCTTTTGACGCAGAGATGGCGGTAGTAAACGTAATAAAAATGGCTCATGAAGATTTTAATATGGAAAACCACAAATAACCTCAAAAATACAAAAACAACTTATTATCAGCATGGACTATTCTCAGGGACTATTTTCCTTGCAGATGTAATTTTTTGCAAAAAAAAGAAGAAAAGAAAAAATTGGTAAATGAATTGGTTCAGCAGGATTGGGTAACAGAATGACAGTAAGATCATCGGTACCAAATGTAATAGACTTTGGAGCACTCTAGAATTACCTCACTTAACCGTGCGTTTTTTAAGAAAACAATAATATTTCGAACTCTGCTCTGGAATAAAACACAAACTATAAATTTATATTTTGCACCCGCCAAAATAAGCCTCATTTAATGCCATGCACCTATGACAACGAATCCAGTCGTCGGAATACTTCTCATGGGACCTTTTAAGGTGTGGCCTTCAGCGTTTTATGACTTTAATGGACTCATAACATCTTCCACGAAGTAGTAATTTGAGTTTGGGGAACAAGAAAAATTAACAGGGGCGATGGTGATGCTTGGTCAATGACATTCATCGAGTTTGCAACCTCTTTTCAATGCTCTTTTTAAAGAAAATACCACTCCTGGGAAATAAGTCTTACCACGATGCGTCCTAAAATGAACGAACAGATTCAAGAGGCATGCCCAAATCTTGAGTCATTTCTCTTCCATCTCTTTCCATCACCATTTCCTTCAATTTGTCAATGTTTCCATAAATCAAAAACGTTCTAGATCACTCAGAAGGAGGCAAGTCTTCAACCAATTCTCAATCTTCTTTGAATGCATTGTACTAATCCTATGCTCGTGTTTTCGATAGGACTTCTCAACGATTGAGCACACGAAACTTCGTTGACAATTTTTGGGGCAACTTTGTTTGATACTTTTATCCATTTTGAAAAACAAACTGATCGACAAATCGCACTAAAACTCTTCTAAAAATAAGGATAAGTTTAAGACTTCGGAGAAAATCCCCGCACCTGACCTGTGATCAATCATAGAGCTTCTAGTGCAGCCTTGGGTATGGTGCGAAAAGCGTCCGTAATCCAGCGTCCACACCATCCTTTGTACCCTATCCAGTTGCCTCTTAACGGTAACCTGGTATGCCTTAGGCCACCAGACCACCGCCGCGAACGACAGAATAGGAGTTGACTTTAATCTACGTATATTAAGCTTTGTAGATCTGGGAAGTGTCGATAACTTGATAATGTTTCTTTGTTAGTTCAATTCCGCTAGGATGCACGGTACTTCAATTGAACGTATGTATATCGACGTTGCTTCAAAGTTTCATATTATAGTCCCGATAAGTTTCTCAGAAAATCTTCAAAACGCATCTCGTTTCCAGCTGCGCATGGGTTTCAAATAGATGGTAACAAATATTCGGAGACCGTTAATAATCTTGGTGTTATTTTCGATAGTATACTGATCTGGCAACATCACATAGATCTTGTTATTTCGAAAGCATACAGAGGTTTGAAAGCTCTTTGGCGCCATACGGACTATACCCCTAGACAACTTCAATTGAAGGCTCTCCTTATTCCCATTGTTGCTTATGGCGATTCTATTTATTGCAACCTGGACAGTATAAATCGTAGGAAGCTTACTGTTACATAATTATAATGCTTGCGCTATAGATATATATATATGGGCTAAGTAGATATGACCACATCTTGGGATTTTCTACATAAATTTTTGGTCCTGAGCTGGATGATTTTCTGAGATATACGTTATGTGTAATGATTTACAAAATTATTAATAATTTGACTCCGCAATATCTTAAAAATCATATTCAATTCCCAACGTATCCGATTGCTCTCAATGACGAGATTTCGAATCTTATCAGAGTCTGAAATGAGCTTCCTTTGGGTTTTAGAATGGCGGAGTGTATCAGTGATTTCAGGAGGAGGGCCCTGTATTTTTATAAGCAGTATTGATTTTAGTACACGCATAGTCTCAAATTTCTTCTATTATTATGAATTAGAGGAGAGTGTGGCAAGACGGGGTTGTGAGGTAAGACGAAAAAATTCATATAGACGCGCCTACCCCGCTCCCCCTCAGTCGCTTGACAAGCATCGCAGAGGAAAGTCGCGTTTGAACGTTATAAAATTAAAACAGGTTTTGTCAAGTTCTTCTATTTTTTTTTTCAATATTTTAAGCGTGTGGCAAAAGTATCGAAGAATCAAATTATTGCCACAGATTTAAGTGTCCTAAAAAGTGTGGAAAAAAATATTAAGGTAAAACATTTTAAAATAATTTGCAGTGCACCCTTATATTTTTTAATAATTTTTATTCATTAATTCACTCAATGAGGCAAGATGGGGTATGTTCAAGGCTAACATTCAAAGATGTATATTATGAGAGTGATAATGATTCTGACAATACTGAATGTCTTTACTGCCGTGGTTTATGGAGAGAATCTATTGAAGGTTGAATAAAATGCCTGAAATGCAAAAAATGGCCACATTGTGGTTGTGCTGTAGTAAATGATGAGGACGATGAGGCACTTCATGTTTGTTATTGTGCCTACCAGACTAAAGATCACTACTTTATAATTATATTTTGAATTAAGCATTTTTTGACAAGTTTATTCTTATTACAAAATGTTGATTTAACATGCCAAAAATAATACATATTCTATGTTTTTTCGTTGTATTTATTCCATACCCAACGGGGTACCCCGTGTTACCCCGCCTCTAGGGCAAGATGGGGTGAAATGACTTTTTTCATTTAATCGTTAATTACGCTGAAGATAGTGAATAAATGTTACCTTTTTATTAATTACTTAAAAGATTGGTTGCCGAAGATTAAATAGAAGATAGAAATATTTTTGTTTCTATTTAAATCTGGATTTTATTTAACATCAAACCTTAACTACCCCGTCTTGCTCCACTCTCCCCTATAAATATGAACTTGAACCACATGTAACTAAAATTCTTTTCTTCGGAGTTTGCACATAATTAATGAGTTGTACAATTTCAAATGTGCTTTAATAATAAAATAAATTTAAAAAATAAATAAAAATAAATTCAAGATAAATATCACTTCACAACATTTTGAGTGGTTTGAGAACACACAAAAATTAAAATTTATAGTTTAGAATTTTTGGAAGAGAATTATCGTCATAATAATGCCGATTTTTGAAAACGTAGGACAAAGAGAACAAAAGGGTACAGCAGGTCAAAAAGTAAAGGATGCTTTGAATGCAATTGCATAGCAATTAATAGCATATCTATGGGTGGAAGATAACTCCGCTTTTCCTCCTACCCTCTACTATTATCTATTAGAATATTAGATGTAACTTTAGTTATTTTTATCGAATCGTATGTTGTTATCCTGCGTCTACACGAGACATTTTTCTTGCCAAAAATGAGGCAATGTCATGGTCTACTTCAGATGAAGCACTGAAAAATTTTTTAAAAATTAATTTTGAAGACAGCTTAGAATTATTTTTATCCAGTATCCAATGAAATTGCCTCATTTCTAGTCTAGTGTAGACATAGGGCTATTTTCATTTTCAGCCTACTACTTTCTGAGGCAAAGTACAAAATGTCTCTCTGGAACCTCTTCAAATGACGTAAACTGATCAAAATTATATTTTGTCCTCATTCAAATGCAAAAAAAATAAATTATTTAATTAAAAGCGCTTTTGTGTTTTTTTTTAACTAATTCGAATTTACTTCGTGTTGCGTAATTTGATTAATTAGACCGAAGAAAGATCAATAGAGGCGAAAGCTAAAATAAATTCAAAATTATCAAAATAATTCTTCTCAAAAAGTTCTGATTGGGGCCACTTCAAGTGGGGTTTGCTGGCCAATAGTAAGATATTTAGACATCTTGTAAAACCAAATAGAAAAGATTATAATTTCCACCGCGATAATACCAGATAGTAAGGCAAGTTAGAAGAATTTTCTGAGTGGAGTTTGAATTTAACGAGACAAAAACGGAGTCTTCATGAACCTTAGTCGAATAAAAGTGAAAAGAATAAAAAAAGGTCTGGCGAAAACCAAGAAAGCCTACTTAAATAAATACCTATAATAGAGGCAGATAAACAGAAGCTTTCAAATGAGAACAGCACTTTAAACTCAGGCGAGCAGCGTCAGCTCCGATGATTAAACAAATATCAACTAATCAGCCTAATAAGCTCGAATTGATTAATATTCCCACGGCGTCGTTTTATCAAGTGAAAATGTTGCAAGTACAGAACTGTCGCCATCTGTTTGCGGAGTCAATGGACTTTAAACCACTAGCCCTGAGCCACCCGAAAATCCCCTCCTATCAAACCTGCCGAAATTTGTCAATTGCCTTGTGAACTAATGAGGAGCGTAACTGGAACAGATTTTCTGCGATAAAGTACTTCTTCAGATAAGGACACGTGGACTTCGCCAGACGGAGTTCAAAGGCCTGGAGGTCGAGTTCGTCGACCTCCTACGAGGCTATTGACCAAATGGAGATATTTCAGCTGAAAAAACAGACAACGGAAGGGTTGGCCGAAGAACAAGAATAAAAGAAAATTCTCCGCAGAAAAACGAGGCAAGCTTTCGTTTTTGTTGCAATTTTCCACTCAGTTTGATTCGCCGAAAAAATTGTTCCCGTTCACCTTTAGGAACCTGGTGCGGTGTAAAGGACTGAGGGAGGTGGGTGCCCACAGAAACAGATAAAGAAAACCTCCCACATAGCAGCACAGGCGGACTGTGAGTTGCTATGCACAATTCATTGTGACTTAACGAGTGGAATGTGTGGGCGGTGGGAGGTGTACTGTGGGAAAAAGTATAAAACATTTGCTGATGGCTGCTGCTGCTGCTGCAAGTCTCTGAGTATTTTGCAGTGGGGCACAGCACAGCACACCATCACTTGGACAAATAGAAAATTTTCACATCTCTCGTATAGGAGCCCCCCGGTGCAAGTGACTCTAGAAAATGCACGAAAATGCAGTTACACGCCGTAGCAGCACTCCGCTAGTGTCGTTCGTCAGCTAGTGAAAAGCATACTGTTGCGGTGAGAGGTGGACAGGCGGGAGACGATAAGTCACTGCACGTTCTATTTATTTACTGAACTCTGTGTCCGGGTCACTGAACTCGAATTTTTTCCGAAGAAAATGCTCATTTTCTAAACACGAAATGGACTTTGGAGCCCCGCTTGCCATGCCCGAGGATTTGATAAGGTTGGACTGGGGATATTTTGTGGTGCGATTTCACTTGAGCGGACGAATATCTTTCGTTGTACGGTGAATGGACTCTGGCATTTACTGTGAGCTTTAGTACACGGGAAGGTCACCACAGCCGGGCACAGTAGCCACGTATAAAGTGCATGTCACCCACCGATGCAAGTCATTGGATGTTATTCTTATCGGTGACTTAGTTTCTCCACGCATTCGATGCACTCTCTGCACAAAAAGTACAACAACGAGGTTAATTCAAGGACAAAGACTGACGCCATTGCCTTGTTAAATAACAGAAACGTTCTAATTTTCTTGGGGTGGTTTATGGGGGGAAATGATTGAAACGATGAAGCTTAGAAAACAACGGTAGCGTTGATTTTATTGAATAATTTGTAGGAGTGGTGATAACTTTGAGTTAAAATCTATAATAGATACTGTGGTTGTCGCCAGTTTAGAAAAAAGAAGAGAAAGAGAAAACCGTTGTAAATTTACGGATATAATTTCTTCATCTCCTCCATTTTAAAGAAGATATTTTAAAAAAAATTAATTTCCACCGCATTATATATTGTCTTATAGGCGCTCTTTCCTAATGGCACGCCAATAATAAAGTACCTATGCGATTGTATTTTAATACTATGGAAGCAGATGGCAGTAGCTAGATTTTTCTTGCCTTTCATGACATATAGGTGTCGACAGGGGCATTATAACTAATTATAAACTATTACGGGAGATGTATTCCTCTTGCGGCTGACATTCAACGAGGTGTTATATAACGCGAAGAAACGGCCTGCCCATTGGACTTCCGAAAATGAAGCAGAATTTGAAGTGTGCAAACATAGCTTCGCAGAAGTAACAAGCCTAGCTCACTCAACTCCAAACTCAGATTTAGTTCTAATTACAGATGCAACACATCACACAACAAAAAGAAGAAGAAGACTCCTGTTGGGGCCCGCTTGGATTCTTTTCAAAGAAGTTTACTGACACAGAACAGAAATACAGCATATATGACAGGGAATTCCCTGCTAATTGCTCCGCCCTCAAATTCTTCAGATATATATTAGAAGATCCCGATTTTGTGATCAGAACATACCACAAATCACTTGTGTTTGCAAAAAAAAACTTTCCTAACGATGAAAATTCGTGAAAGTGCTTTCCCATTGGAATAAAGTGAGTTGTAAAAAGAGGATAATATCAAAAAAGAGAGCAACAGAACTCCGGAAAAGGGCAAACAAGTCCCGCACGAGGACTGCGAACATGAGATAAGTAACATGTGAAGTTTATCTAGCACCAAATAAAATAATCGCACCTTCATGATATAAGAGAAAGAAAGTAGTGCATAAAGGAAGTCTCTGAAGTCACTCCTAACAGAGCTAACCAACAACATCTCAGCTAGCGGCCAACCACCCCGTGGCAATAAAAGCAAGCGGCCGAGATGACAGCGGGCGAGGAAGCAAACATAAAGGTGAGTAGGTCGGACCATTAATGTTTCAAAAGGCCGAAGGCGGCATCCCTACTAGTAGGACATAGAGCGTAGGAATTTAATTCACAGATAGAGTGTTGAATCAATATAATTAGTGGGAAAGATCAGCTTAACCCCAATGGCAAGTTAGTTTAACAACAAAAATCCTCAAATAATTGTGCTCCAGCACCCCAAGACTCTGCACCATAACACATTGAATAAAATTTCTTCATCATCAATAATCTTTACACTTGTTCACATGTCCTCGCCTGTGCGGATACCATCAAAGTAGCGATCTCTACCAAGTAATTAAAAAAAATGGATGACTACGTGTTTATCACCTCTCGAAGGATATTTGGACTCAATCCTAAGGTGCACAGAGGGGCGAGCGAATTTCATGATGAAGTTCAAAACTACTGTTCTCTCAATAGGTGGCCACATAAAGAGTGATAAGCGTGCTATTTTTTACCACTAAAGTTACAGAAAAATCGCAAATCGCTTGCTCTTCAGAAGTAAATTCATACTATTCTTGCCCATAACAATCTCGATAAAGATCTTTGTTGCTACAAATATTTACATTCTCCAAACATTCATCAAACAGTTTTAATGATTCGGAACTCCTTCAAACATAAGTTTATCGTTTTATACTAGTCGAATGCTACCACGGTAGGAGGGTATTGAAGAAATGCGCTTCCAACAAAACAGAATTACAACCAGTCCTGTTCGTTAGGTCTTGGGAGAACCTTCCTTCTTATTCGCCATCGAGGACTAAAAAAACTTGTCAAAGCTAAAATTAAAGCGTACAAGAGGCCACATTCTGCCTTTCTTTAATTTTATACTACGTCCCATGTACAGAGTTCGATAAGCTATTGGGAAAGAGCAATGTCCCACAGTTAAAATACTCATAAACACGAGGTTCAAGTGCCAATACTCAATAAATGAAGCAGTGACTCCACCGCAAGTAGCCACAGTCAGTGAATGCTTTCAAGCAGATCCATCCCCTTCAAATATTGAAAAATTTCAACGACTCAATATATTCTGAAAACAAAGGTTAAGCTTTATCTATATAAAATTAAAATTGCACAAGATCTCGCCGTGGAGCGTTACTATATCTATTCTACCTTTGTGTTCTTTAAAAGGTTCTAACCGTTTATTTCATTCTTGTCAATTTTGAGTCGCTGTTACTATTTCATCATAATTAATTCTAATTTTGACAAATAGATGTCAGCAGCAGTAAACTGCATGAACCCCTCTAAATAAGTGCAAAATTGCCTATTAGTGAAATAATTAATCACTGAACATTGTAAAGTCATTATAAGTCCAGAAACACATGCTAAATTATAAATTACCTATAATTTGAATTTCCATGCTCGAAAAATTAACAGTTCCGCAATGAATACCACCAATAACATATTTCCTTACTTCACCAGAAACAATTAAAGAAAAGACGATTCTATACATGTCGCAAGGTTATCTTCTCGCCGATAGCCATCGCAATCAATCCGTGGAACGCACATGTAACTTGTGTCTCTCCCTCCAAATAATTTCTTGTTGTAATTAATAATTAGTGGCTAGAATTCCACAATGATTAAAATTTATCGATTTAAGGAGAAATAGCGACAAAGCAGGCGGAGGCGGAGGAGGAAGACACCGCCGAGAAGCTTGCATAATACCATTCCAAGTATCCATTGTGGGCGGATGTCATTGAAGACACAGATAGTCATCATTAGTGCGGGCATATCACTGTCATGCATCACGGATAAACAGCGACAGAATATCAAGGGAAAGTGCTCTGCCAAGAGACCAAGGTAGATAGGTGAGTGAAGTGCTTATCTTTCCACACAAGAAAATCAACCGAGGAAGCAAAGTAACAAGAGAATAAGAAGTAGCTATAAGTAAACAAGGACACATTGAGGTCAAGACAGTGCAGTACATTACTACCAATGCTACTCTATGCGGACTATTGGAAATTTTGAAGTATATCGCGGAAAACTTCCAAGTAGAAATTTCAAAACTCGTAGCATCCCATCTATACTAAATCTATCTCAGAGTTGTACACACCGGCAAGCAAGTGATTGACGGGCAAGTACGAGTGCCAGCACTTAGCCAATGATAATGCCTCGTCGAGGGACGGCAGACCAGCTGAATGCTGAGCTGACTAGCATTAGCAGCTTGCGACGATAGCCTAGCGCTGCCTGGTTAATAACAACGACCCTTCCTTGACCTATTTCGAGGCTTTTGTGTACCGATTGGAGGTGGCAACGAGGTCAGGCAGCGGGCAGGCTTGTTTTTTCTTTGTATTTTATTTTTTGTTGTAAAATTAGCGTTTAGCACAATTTCTTTACCTTCAGGTGT
Organism: Dasypogon diadema; assembly: GCA_006980735.1. Classification (NCBI taxonomy): domain Eukaryota; kingdom Metazoa; phylum Arthropoda; class Insecta; order Diptera; family Asilidae; genus Dasypogon; species Dasypogon diadema. The sequence goes on from QYTT01093144.1 coordinate 10,714, forward strand.
GCTTTGACACGTCCTCCATACGCAATTGCACTGGTCTTAGTCAGATTTGTAATTTGTTTTTCATTGAAACTGTAGCGCAGCTAAACTCAAGGCTCGGGTTAGAAGGTGGTTAGCGGTTACAGGAGCGGTTCTGAAGGATTGAGCTGTATGGAGATCAAGGTGAGATGCAACAACTGCTTTATGTGAGCCTGAGCACACGCCTAAAAAAAACCAGACACTGCGGATGCCATGCATATGCATAAATTTTCACGAGAAAATCTTTGCATTTGAGAATGCGGAAACCTCTGAATCTGGATTGCTGCAATTAATTATTCAAGGAAATTACACGTTTCGTTTGTTGCGGGTGCTGCGATGTTTGCACGAACTAAGTTGAAGTGGAAATTCCAGGTTTCATCTTTCATATTCAATAAATTTTACACGCCACGCTGTGGGTTGTGTACGTACACATCTTTTTAGCTTTTTAGTATTTCACGGCCATTCATTAGAGAAAGCTAAAAGGAAAGCAATAAGAGGATAGTAAGTGCTATAGAGTACTAGAGGATGTTTTAGCTATGCTTAAGGTATTGACAAATAGATGGCGACGCGATTTTAAATTTAACTTTTCATCGACACATAGATAGCATTCACGACGCAACGTAATTTATAATGCTTTCTCAACAAATTAAATTATTAACCACTTTTAGCAATAGATGCATGATTTCTGCACGCGACGTCAAGTTGATGATTTATTATGAAATGTCATTATTTGCTATATGTACTCGTTTAGTAAACTTCAGAAGCCAAATTTCATTACATATGAAAAGCATTGCCTCTTTAAGTACGTAATAAGGGAGTTCATCAGCAAAGATCACAAAAGGTAGATGATGGTGCTACATCCTGAATATCCTATATGCCTTTGAAACCGCTTAAAGTTACTCTCTCGCCATCTCCCAGCGTAAGTGTAAGATTGTTTTGTGTATCCAACTCACAATAGATTCAGTTACATTAGTTTAGAGGCAGACCACTCTGGATAGTAAGGACCATTTAAACCCATGGTATGAATGTCCGGAGGCCTTTAGAAAATTTCTACGCAACACAACACGGTAAGTCTGATGTGGATACCAGGGAATGAAGGTTTTGAAGGAAACCGAATTGTGGATCTGCTTGCAAAGAATTGCATGATGACCTTTCATTAGACTCGTACTTTTCTACAGCTATTCAAAGAGCCAAATACGGAAAGGTCTTAGTAGCTGATTAAATTGGATGGGGAGATTACTATCCGGCAGAACGATTCTCAATAATGACGACCGTGGAAGACTTGATTGCCAGACCAACGTTATCCATATTTAGGATAAGCCTGAACAATGGCTGTGTGAACGTTGTGCTCTCACCCGAGCTATGGCTGCTTGTGGCCAAGTTTATTTTAGTCTCTTTGTAGGCCGAAGTATGTCTATACAATGGGAGTCCATACTAGTCACTGTTTTCTGTGTCGCAGATCACAGTGGGGTGCCGGGTAATGAGGGAGATCATGAGCTTGCGAGAAAAGATTCAAGTATGGATATTTCTCAATGGGATAGTTCCATAGGTAGGCCTCTAGAATCCTCAAAGACGGAGATCGATCGGCAGATTATAATTGTAGTTAATGATAGATAGATGAGGCTAATCACTTGTAGAACCTCAAAACAGTTATTGCCAAATATTTGTCCCCTAGGAATGCTTTCTGTGCTTAGGATGAAACGCACATCGTTTGTCACATCACAGCCGTCGTAACAATGCATTGCTTCTTTGGGAGGCACACTCGGGAAAAATAAGGTCTCCTTTCAACGACTTCTACAAAAGCTGTATGGACTAGAAGGAGGTTGCAAGTGTTCAACGCGTTTCCTGCGAATGCCCT
>QYTT01093145.1:0-10737 GCA_006980735.1 Dasypogon diadema
CATGAACAATTGAAAAAGTTAGAGCAAAAAGAGTGTTTTCGGAAATTTGCATTCAAGCGACTCTAGCACCGCCGTGGTGCAACATGGAACTAAAGTCACTGAAGAAGAATTACTCTACTCATCATCCCCTTTTCAATGATATCACTCCCACCCCCCTCGGATCAAAACTACATAAAAGTGCCCCTAGCGGTGAATTTTTGTACTAAGCGTGTGAAATCTGCGATTTTTCTACCGAATCATTTTCGGTTACCTTTCCAACGACACCTCAACCTCCTCTCTACCATTTCTAGAACTACCTATATATAAGTATACACGTATATATTAAGTCTACTCTCCATCCGTCTTACGAATTTTCGATCAGGTCACGTGTCCCTGACGCGAGTTTAGCATTTTTTACCCATTACAAAAAAAGTGTACAACGCCGCTAAAGAAGTTTTCACTTCAAAAATAAATGAAAATTTAGCTAACCGCTACATACCCCGTTAAGTTCACTAAACACGTTTAAAATTTCTACCCGTAGGGCATGGAAACCGAAGTTCTTGATTTGGTAATAAAGGTTTAAATAGACTTAAGTTGTTCTTACAAACACAACATTAAAATGCTGCTTCAGAGCTGTATTTAGATAAAACGACTAATTGACTTTTATATACCTTTTTATAAGTACATATTTTCGCAGTTAAAAACAGCATATGTTTTTAAAACACAAAACAACCAAAGGAAATTGAAAGAAAAATCGAAAAATTTATACTTCAAATGATGCGTACTTCAAACACTTTTCTCTGTGCTGAAAAAAATGAAACCTGTGAAATACACACGTTTAAAATACTAAAAGAGTTCTACAAAATGGTTAAAATCAGCTTATATTGTATTTCCAGAACTCACTCCTCCAGTTTGTACTGCACGTACAAAAATGATTTAGTGTAGTATTTCATTTGATTACTGTGTCGAGGAAACATAATTCTAAAAGTATACGTTAAAATGTTCGGGCAGTAAAATTAATATTTTTGAATTTTGAAAATCAAAGAAGTTTTCAGATCCGGACTTGTATGCTTTATGATGGTGTGCTTTGTAATAACCCTAACACCGTTGAGAGAACCTTCTCAGCTTTAAAATTGATTCTTTCGGATTTAAGAAGTCAGTTGCAGCGGGATATAATTGAGGATATTCTACTTAATAAACTAAATAGGAATTTATTGAACGAGGCCATTCAAACTCTACCAATGTTTGAAGAAATGGAAGTTTCAGAAAATTAAAAAAAAAATTGCTCTTTATTTCCAGAACAATGCAAATGTTAATTTATTTGTTATCTTTTTTTTTTAAGTATGTATAATCGTATTTAATTTTTTTTTTGTAAAACCTAAACAAAGATAAGAGTTTTCAGTTTTCATTGTACCTTCGCCATTTCTGATCTAAACTCAGACAGCAAGTCAAAAAATCAAACCAGCAGTAAAGTAAATTAATTTCAAATTTTTATTAATACGTTGTGTGCCGTAGGGGTCATCAGCGACCCTTATTTTAAAGCTCTCTCTGGACTAATGCATTTCAACTCGTTGTTCTCTCACGGAAGCTTTTATCTAGTTATGGCATTCAACATGTTAAGATTATTAAAGATTTTTTTGAGACATTTTACAGCAACAATTAATAGGTATAGCATTTGCGACAGAAAAATAAAGCAGAAAACTTCAATGGCAACTCTTGTTAAGTAAAGCAAAGCATACAGCAAAGCATTCAATAATTCAAACCCTAATTTAAGTTATCTAAAATTGGTTTCAAGACCATAATATTTAATATGACTTTCTTAATGCACATCAATGTGGTCATGCTACACTGTAATACCAAAGTACCAATAACACAGTAATTTGAAGCAACGCAAAGTATCCAAAAGCCATTATCAGCAAAGCAAAAACAGCTTTTAGAAAGGAAGCTTTTCGAATATGTTGCTTTGAATGCCTTCATAAGAGTCGCATAACTGCAGGCTTCCTTTCATTTATTTACCACAGCATGTCACAGCAAAACAATGAAAGTAAAAAAAGTTTTCGTGACATGAAAGCAATTTAAGCCTTACAACCGCAAAATTACTTTACTTTGACTTGCTTATGCTTTCAAACCCTCATATAGAGAGGGATGATGTTGAGAAAATACAACGAAATTTTATAAAAAAAGGGACGTGGGTTACCGCTGGTGGCGCCTAATTACATCGTACCTTTAGAATTTAAGATTTCACCCATCTTTCTGTTTACTCTCAAATTACATTTTGACTGCATTGTTAGGGTTCTGAGGTAACTCCAGATTTTCAAAAATTGTCTTAGAAAATGAGTTATTAGAAAAGAGTTTTTGTATACAAGACTGGATTGGGTTAAGTGATAAATATTGTTTGGGTTTAAATCTACCAAAAAATAGGTTGGAATGGAGAGGATATGTTAATCATTTTCAGATGCAGATTGCTACACAATCAGAAAGAAAATTTGCTGAAAAGGATAAGAACTCATCCCTGCATGACTTATATTGTGAGATGGTGTGCAGATGTACTTTTCCAGAGCTTTGAAAAACTGAGCAGTTCAAAGGTGTTTACTACATGCTATACATGCTATGTACTTCAAAATATATTTCTTGTCATAATAGCAAATGTAAACAAGTGCTTAATGGTACTTGGTGTTACTTAGTCACTTGTTGCCACTGGTACAATGTTACCGGCAGCACCTTCACGGCATAAGGTAAACTCGAATTTCTATGTAATATGAATTCGTATGATATGTTGTGTCACATCCCGTAACTCCTTTGATTTTGGGAGCATACAAAATGGACAACCAATTGCTTTACACTATGAATTGGTGAGCTGAAATTAATTCCATTAATGCGAAATGAAATTGGTAGCAATAACCTGATTATTTCCAGTCACAATAAAATCTTATGCGTTATGTGAGCTGCATATAAATTACACTCTCTAAGTATCGTCGAGATATTCAATATTTCATTTTAAATTTAATGCCAAGAAGAATTACTTCTTTCCTCACAATGGACGAGAGTTAAACTTTTTACGGGTGCTGTCTTATTTACTTTTTAATAATAATGGTGTTAGGATTCGTGTACAAAATTGTTTGACTGAATAACTTTTTATTAAATCATAAAATTTTCGAGGCAATGAAACGATAAAAATTCTGTATGGGTTGAAATTCCGTATAAAAATTGCTGTAATTGTTTTACTCCAAATTTGTGTGTATTTATGTATATTTCGGGTACACTATACAAACGCTGGCCAGATTTCCTCGAAATTCTCCCGTGATGAACAAAAAAGTAGCAGTTCAACACATTTTGCGCAGTCTAGAACCCTATTCCTCTTCAAATAGAGAAGAGACATGAAGGAGAATAAATTTCTTGTTTCTGTTAGACTAACTTTGTATTTATTTCACATTGAATAAGGTGTTAAACTACGCTTTTATTAGCTTCACTTGTAACTATGTAAGAAAATCTTGTAAGTTAAATTTCATCCACTTCCTGGTTTCCGATTGAGCTGAAATTTTGCATACACGCTTAGTTTGGATGACAATGTATGGTTAGCTAAGTGACGTCATTCTATATCCAATATGGTGCAATCCCAAAGATGGCGGACTAGTTATTTTTTATGCACTCGCATGATATGGGTATCAAATGAAAGGGCTTGCTGAGAAGAATACGAAAAATAAAATAACATCGCACTAAATTCAATATGGCGGACAAAATTTTCTGATTTATAACGAAACGGAACGGTAAAATGGGTGAAGAGGAATCTGATGATGGAGCCAAGAAGCAAAAAGTGCTAGAGTTCACTTAATGCTGTGAACTATGAGATCCCACCCAAGCCAAGGTAAGAAACGTGCTGAGGGCTGAATGGTATGAGGGTGGTAATATATGGCATATGGCAGGCGCCACCTTAGGGCATCGTGCGCAACCCTGTTGTAGTTAGCCTTGCCTCCTTAGTCGGTCCACTGTGGGGATCGACCGTTGAATTGCCCACTACTCGCGGGAACAAAATGAATACAAACAAAACAAAAAAAACTTAAACCATTGGAAACAGCAACGCAAAGAAAAGGACGATTAGAAAAGGAAACAAATGCGTGGAGAAAAACAGCGAAATTGAGTGAGACAGACTGAAAAAGAAAAGAAATACAGTCGAATCTGTACATGAGGCAGTATAGAGCCAATGGAATGCCCGAGAAGCGAAACTGTTAAAAATGCTAACTAAGCGAACTTTAAATGTATTCTGAATCAGTAATAAACATGTTAAAGTTATTTTAAGACTAAGAAGTGTAAAATAAAATATAGTTAAAAAAAACCTAAAAAACACTCTTTTATACGGACTCCCAGATTTGAGGACATAAACGCCCTCAGCACACAATTAAAGTCGTTAACTTTGTGTGTTCCTGCGACCAGCTTTAAATTAATTTTAAACGAAATACACTTGAGAATCACTTGAAAAATGCCAATATGAAAAGTTTCCTTTCTCGGTGAAAGAAGTGCTTCTCAAGTGCCTTTCATTCAAATTAAATTGAAATTGTTTACGCCCACCAAATTCTTCGGTTTTGTGTTTGTTCTTACCAGTTTATTTAAAATTAAGTTTTTTCATTTTTCGCTAGGTAAAATATTTTTTCGAAGTGATTGGAAACTAGATATCATAGGGTTATTCTCTTAGCTCTGAAAATCTCTGTTTTGTTGCCATTACAATACCATAGGAACTCGAAATTGGACCTTTAACAGGGTGACACAACTATTTATCCCTTGAAAACTTCTTTGATTATCTCAATACAGATATGACTGTATAGTTATTTATGCGATACCAATTATTGTTGACTTGGCCAGGTAGGTAGTTGAGTTAATAGAAATATGCCAGAATTAAAAGACGCAAGGGACGTAACTTTTCAAAAAATTAAGCACATAGTCGTAGTTATATATGTATATCCCACTGCCAAACAATTTTTTGAAACAGACTTTAACGAAATTCAGAAGGAAACAGGACGGAAATGAACAGTGAGGACGCCAAAAGCCACAAAAATTATTCTTGAACGTATTAGATGAACGTATTTTCCTCTGACTTAACATTTAAAAACATTTTTTACATATCAATCACTTTTAAATAATTTAAAAGGGATTTCACATCCTTGAAAATACAACAACTGGTCCTTCGAGTCGGATCTTAGTTTATATTTCGAAATTTTTGGATTTGAACTCTAAAAGCGGAAATTGTAGGTGTCCCGTGATAACAGTGCGGAAAACTGAAGTGATTTGCTTTATGGAGACGTGACTTTAAAATCTGAAATTGCGAACTTTGAACTGATTTACAGACAGTGAAATTGAAAGAATCGTGTGAAAAGTTTTAAAAAAAAACGAGTATTCCCCCTTCAAAACCGCAGTCTGGACGATCCTCAATGCCGACCACAAGAGAAAAACGTATTATTATAAATGCAGAGAAAAAAGATCCTCGAACAACAGCAGGATTAATCAGTAAAAGCATCGAACTCAAGTTTAGTACGAAAAATTTAGAAATTAGATTGAATTTCCCTAAAAAGTAGTTTCACGTTACTGGGTGTACGCAGACTTTTTCTAGCTAGTGTATATGCAACAAACAGACTGTTTTTATAGATATATGCGTTAAATACTATGAATTTCTTCGTCTTTAAAAACCCAAACGCCGACAAAAGACAAAGTATATTTAGTCTATATCTTTCTATTTTCTGCAAACAAAATGTATTCTGATAATTGTTCAAAATGAATTTCTCAGATGTTTTAAAACCGCTCGATGGGTGGACACTTTTATTAAGTATTTTTCTTCCTCTTGTGTGACGTGTGGTTATTGCTCTGTTTATACTGGAACATTATTAATTACTATACGCATTTTCATTTCTAAATTCTAACCCATGCATAATAATGTCATATGAACACAACTCTAAAATTTAATTCAGTGATGTCTCACAATGGAGGGTATTCATGTGAGACAGGTCACAGGAATTCAAAGTATTCTTGTGCCATTTTTTAATATTAATGAAGTTAAATAAGAATTTAAGTGAAACTTTGAGAAAAAATTAACGATTAATAAAATACATGCGAATCAACAATTATCTGAAGGCAGATAAGAGATAGGAACGGTGTATGTCGAATGTATGTCCATCGTTTAAATTTAAATATTACATCAATATTTTCTATCTAATGATAATGTTGAAAATATTTTATTGTATTGATTCTTTAATGTACTAGTAGACATTGTTTTTCATTTGAATTGTATACATGTACATATACGCAACTGCTCTCCTAGTACTTGTATTGCATCCCTTTTTTTGGGTTAATCTCGAGAAGTTGAGTCAGTCAAATCTCAGCCGTCATGTAACGTTGTTGAAAATTGTAAAATCGTGGATTTACCTTTATGCTAAAATAAATTTCTTGTCGAGGATTTTACTCAGTTCTTTTATGATTAGTTATCGCTTTCCAGTGCGGATTTTTCTTGCGCCACTTGTGCAATCTCTTATCTTGACCGATACGGGTTCAGGCCTTGGAAGGAGTTTGCAAAGAGAATTACGAATGAAGCTAACCTTTACCATCCTAATATTGCCATGCATCACGGAAAAAATATAATTAAAATGCAACAATTGATACATAATCAATTATTTTCTGAAAAATTCTCTAACATGATATTATTGGAATAGTGCTGGATTGATTGATGGAACAACATCTTACGATAGCGTGAATAATATTTGCTTTTCTTCTCAAGGGCTATGCATACCACACCATTGTATAAATGTTCTCATTGTGAGGTCCTTCTTTACTTTTATTGTTTCTTTATCAAAAACCATTTACATTGATTCACTATAATTTGCTTCCAATTAAACCAAAAGTTTATTTAAACTAAATTTGCTTTCTTGTACTTAATTTAAACAAAATAGATTATAAACCGTGTAATGAAGCAAGTTTTGATGAACTATTGTCTTTTTGTTAAACAAACTAATATTTCTTTTTATAAGTAAATTCAATAATATTTTTTTTTTCATTATTCTGCTCATTTTATTCATGTATTTTTGATGTTCTGTTAACTACTGCTTTTATGTTAATCAAATTACAGATTCCACGCTGTTAAAATTATTTTTAAAAAACCTTCCCAAATTAAAAAAGTTCAATTTCACTCTTGAAAACTTCACGTACCTATGCTTTGTTATTTTTTCTTTTGAAATAAACCAAATTATTTCATATAAACGTATTCTTTCACCTCGAAATTTCATTCCAAATTGAGGTATTTATTCAGATATTCTACCTGAACACAGCCAAATTAATAGATTCTGAATTCTTAAGGATAAGGATTCGCCCATAAAAGCAAGTAAATTTTAAATAACTTGAAGTGTACCAACACTATTCACAATTTGCTATTAAATCAGCGTGAGAGAGGGGAGCATGTCAATTGTAAGTTTGCAAGTCGTGATTTGTGCAACTTTATTAATATCTTAAAATTCAGATTCGTGCGTTTGCACGAAATTTCCCTAAATTCTTATTTCATTAATATTAAATTTTAATTATTTAATTATTATTTCATTAATATTAAAAAATGGCATAAGAATTCTTTGAATTCCTGTGAGGCAGGTGGATATCCTCCATTTTCAGACTAAGCTTTCTGGTTAAATTTAATAACATGGTAATGTTCCTGAACCGAACAAAATTTTACCTAATAACGAGATTTTCCAAAACTTAGTAACTAGATACTTTAGTTACTAGAAGTAACAAGGGTTTTTAGTTAGTTAGTTACTTTTTACACATCACTAGTAATTGATGAGAATTTTACTTGGGAAGCTACTGCCTAAGGTATACTGTGTGTACCAGAGAGTATCCTTTTCCCATTTTGGGCTAAGGGAGAAAAACCTGAAGAGATTATTAATGATAGAAGATTTTCAACAATACATTAAGATACATGTGAAGTGAAATTCTAGAATAATTTTAGTTATTATTTTTTTGTAGGCTTTTTACTAAATACAACTTTAGTAAATATAACTCAAAGCATGTATTCTTTAATTATGTCATCTTTAATTTATTATATTTAATCTTGCAATGTTGCATTTCTATAGCATTTTTATATAACTATAAACTGTGTTAATTACTGGAGGCCTTTAGCAAGCATGATTCAGTTTTCATAGAAAGGATGTTCCAAATAATTTTTATGAGTGTGTACTGTAATTCCTTTCCAAAAATATTCTTTAATCCCACAAAACTTTTCATGGATAGTTAAATATACATACATTGTTAGCCTATCAGGTTTCTTAAAATGTTGTCAGGTGGAAAGCAATTTCTCTTAATTTTTCTCCAAGGCTTAAGGAAAAAAGAACATGAAGTGTTTTTTACATATGTGGGAAATAGTTGAAAATCTTTTCTGGTCTATGCATTTGAAAGAACGTCTGAGAGTAATAAGATAAAATTTTATCCTTTTTCAGGTGTCTTGCTTCCAACAACCTAATCGGTCTTATGGGTATGTTAACGCAGCTTGTATTGAGGATAACTTTGCCCATTCATACACAAAGAGCCTATGTGAGATTATCATGCATAGGAATGGTAGTCTGGAGATTTTTTGGGTTGAGCTCAGGTTGCATTGCTGCTGTTATGGCCGCAGAAAGATGGATGGCTTTAGCAAGACCCTTCACTTATCACAAGGTAAAGGTAAAAATTTTCTCTTGAATTTTGCTGTAGGGAACTAAAGCAGACTGTTTTTGTTGTTATTTCAGCACATTACATACAACGTTGTTAAGAAATGTATAAACTATTTGGTTCTTGTTGCAACTATTATAACCTTCATGCCGTTTCTTGGATTTGGCGTCTATTATGATCCTGAAAACATGAAATGTTTGCGTTACAGAGATGCGACTAGCACAACGGACATCGCATACGCCTATGTGTTCATGATATTTGGTATGCTTTTTATGTCTTTTAGAAAACCTTTAAATTTAACATTTAGTTTGCTGCACTAGATACGCAGCAATACCAGTGCTTTATTTATGAATTAAACCTTTTCAAAAAAGAAATTATAAAAATCCCAAATTGTGTAAAGTTTGGCATCTAATTTAATTATTTTGGATACGTCTTATTTATTTTCTTTGCACAATTTTGAGCTACATTGTACACTTTTTGCATGTGCTACCATTATCAAACACAAATTAACCTCCGAATAGCCAGGTGATTTTTTTTAGTATAAAATCATCATTTTATAGAATTTATCTTTAGCTTTTTTGTAAATTATTATATTGAGTTAAATTATGTGCTACTTAAGTCAAAATTAAATTGCATGCAATGTAATTAGTATTATATTTTTGTGGGGCGCCACACCTAATATTCTTACGTAACATTTTTTCCCGTCAGGTGTTTTATTAGCATTTGTATGATAGTATAATTTATTCATATGAATTACATGTATATATAATAATAACAATACTATGGACTAGGAGAAGGATGACGGAAAGGATAAGGGAAGCAGAACGTGGGGAGAAGGGTGGAATACGCTGATATATTCGTGGCAGGTTTTTTAGATAACGTATATTTTCAAATTACGTTATATACAATGCGCCAATCTTTAGTGCCTTGCTATATATAAAATAATTCTTTAAATATAGTAGAATGTTATTGATAGGAACGGATCCTCCGCCGCCTCCTACTCCTCTTCTGTTAGGAACTGTCAACGCTCGATATTAGGAAATTAGTAAAAATTTCACTATTTTTTGAAAGTTTTTGTGTTGTTCCCGCCAAAGTCATATGTAAATATACGTATGTATATTGTATATATATATATCCATTTTTCAAAATACCCACATGCATCTACTTAACTGCCACTCTTTTCGAGGTAAATGTGACTAATTTCTCATATTGATATTAATCTACAGCGACTTATGAAGTCGTCTCCAAGTTATACGATTGCAGCTTTTTCCGAGAAATGTGCGTATTTATGTGAAGTAAAAGAAGAAAAGTGCATGTCGGGCCACGCGTTTAACGGGTTTAACGGCTAATAACATCTACAGGGGCCAGTATATTGAATTTTAAGTTTTTTAAACGATACTCAACTCAAATCAACTAATCGAATCGAAAATTTTTAAACTTTCAAAGAGCAAATCGCAAACTTATTGGTAACACTTCGAGACACATCCGAACAGCATCTGGGCGCTCGCGATTATGAGCGCGGCTGCTGCTCGATTTGTTACCTCGGCACGCGGGGGTATGCAGGCCCTGTACCGCCAAGTGCCGCCCAATCCAATGCGTTATTCGAATGTAAACATTGTTATTAATTTAAGAACTATTATTAGTAAGGATGTTATGATTTTATTTTTCCATAATTTTACATGACTCATAAACTTACATTTACTACCTGTTTTACACAACTAACAACTTCATCTAAGTAATTTTCAATGGAATTTGTAGAAGTTTTCCTTTTTACTAGTTGGTCGATTATTACTCGTTAACTTGTAAAGCTTACTTAGCTGTGATAGTTTTTAACTTCGTTGTATATACTACTGCTATGTACTACTATGTATACCCATGCCAAATTACAGCTTTCTAGTATTAAGAATCTCAGAGCTAAGCCGCGGACAGACGGACGGACATGCCGAAGCTATAACGGTTCTTTGTTGAATACAGAACCCTAAAAAGGGTGAAAAAGCCGAATTTTTGAATTTGAAAAGTCGTAGCTCTTAAACGAAGTGGAGTAGGACAGTGAGTAGGCACTCATTTAAAAGCCACTAACACTCT
>QYTT01093145.1:10757-25477 GCA_006980735.1 Dasypogon diadema
GTTATGATTTTATTTTTCCATAATTTTACATGATTCATAAACTTATATTTACTACCTGTTTTACACAACTAACAACTTCATCTAAGTAATTTTCAATGGAATTTGTAGAAGTTTTCCTTTTTACTAGTTGGTCGATTATTACTCGTTAACTTGTAAAGCTTACTTAGCTGTGATAGTTTTTAACTTCGTTGTATATACTACTGCCATGAATTTTTCCACATATCGAAAAATAACCGTTTAGCTGGCAGGGGGGGACACTTGATTCTAACAAAAATTAGCTTAATATTTCGCAAACGGATCCCTGAATCGAAAAATGGTTTTCACACACCCGCAATAGTTTTGAACGACCTATCCAACGACACCCCACACCATAGGATAGACGAGAAAAAAAAATTCATCCCCACTTTACGTGTAGGGGATTTTCAAGATTTTATCTTACCACTTTGTCGGCGTGATTAATATGTATACCCATGCCAAATTACAGCTTTCTAGTATTAAGAATCTCAGAGCTAAGCCGCGGACAAACGGACGGACATGCCGAAGCTATAACGGTTCTTTGTTGAATACAGAACCCTAAAAAGGGTGAAAAAGCCGAATTTTTGAATTTGAAAAGTCGTAGCTCTTAAACGAAGTGGAGTAGGACAGTGAGTAGGCACTCATTTAAAAGCCACTAACACTCTCTACGATATGGCATTAGATTCGAACATATTTATCATGTTTACTATGAGCTATACGGCTTTCATTGTAAAATAGTTTTTGGTCGCTTTTCAAGGTTTTTTTTCAAGTGCCCTTGTTTTGAAAACCATTTCTCGTATTTTTCCTATGAGGACATATCATTTGATGCTCCATTGGTCACTTTAATTCACTTTATATACCCTGTGTATAAGTTTGGAAAAGGGAAGGACGGAAGAATGAGTCATTTCTGAGGGAGGGGAGGGGCATTTATTCTTTTGGATATGTTTTTTACTTACCACATCCTGTGGCGTTTTTAATACATAATACTATGATAACTTCTCACAGAGCACCCTTTGCCCATTTCAGTGGGTTCTCAAACACCTATTCTACATGAGTACCTATCTATACTGCCATTGTGAAGCTATACGACATTTTATACCTGCACTTAATTCTCCTATATTCCAATTATCCCATAATATGGGAGAACACCCAAGATCTTCCAGTATTGCTGCAAATTCAAATAGGTTAAGTTTTTTCCAATTGTAAGCAAATGAGGGGAGAGATAGTGGTATATTATATTTAAAGATCGGCACCAGTTAGTTATTAGTACAAGGTTTGTGCAAATAACGCCAAGCAGTAGATACTTTAAAAGCGTCTCACTTTACTACGGAAGAATACAATGATATGATTATGGTGTGTGGATATAGCACTGGAATTTCAACCCGTGCCGTAAAAAATTGTAGAAGGCGACACGTGTGGAAGTACTGTTGGAAAGATTCTAAAACACGAAAGGCACCATTCGTAGCGCAATAGCGCATGGACTTGAACGGAAGGATGATGAAAGCCGATTGAGTTTTTCGTAGGATGTTACATTGAGGACTCTCTTATTCTCCGGCATATTCTTTATAATTCTTTGTATGTTTGCTGTTGGGATATTTGGGGAATTGTGGGAAAAGTGGAATATACGAAGATCAAGGGTAGGTACAAAAATATTCCATAGTCATTTAGTCATTTAGTCAAAATTTGAGAAAAGTTGGAAATTCGACTACTTTAATAAGTTTAAACTTTATAACTCTCGATGGGAGTGAAAAGGACAGTTGGTTGACTCACTCAAACGGGAAAAGAGTTATCTATGAAATGGTGTTATAACAGGATTTATAGTGAGTATATTAAAAACACTAAAGATGCGTTAAATGACAAAAGTACCCAAAAACATAAATCCACTCCTCCTCGGAAATGACGCATTCCCTCGCCCCCTTTCCCTTCCCCTTTGACGAGATCTATCACCCTGCAAGAGATTCGTATTTACAACTATGCGGTGTATTTGGTAGTTTGAACGGTTTTGGTACTAGATACGAACCGTTAGTTACGTGAGTTGGTGGTGGATTTAAAAAAGGAGTCTAGTTTTTATGTTGCGTTGGTTCTATGTGCGTCGGCAGTTGAGTTGGTTTAGACCTAAATAAGGCACGAGGATTGTGCATAATAAAATTTCACAGTACAAGTTGTGCATTAATTTGCAATATTCCCAATTTCCTCTTTCTGCCTGATCTATGTTGGGTGCATCATAGAGTTGCCTCCAGAGCTTAGGTGATATTGCAACACTGTACTTTTAAGATTTCCCCCTATTTACTCTCTACTACTACATAAAACAAATATGTAAAATATCGACTTATGCTGTTCTTCCACACTTTGACACCACAGGAATATTTTAACGTATTATTTTTGTAAACGATACCTATCACCTTAGAATTACATGGACATGCATATCTTCCAGATCTCCCCAGAAGTTAAACATTAGTCCTCCTTAAAACTAATTATTATTAATAAACTTTTGTTTCAGTAAAATATAATAATTGCATTTTATGATTTTTCGCAGAAATCCCACAAGTTAAGGATTTATTTAAAGTACCTACTTGATTCCAGAAAATACAAATAGTATTAATTCGTTGGGTGCCAGTTGACCACCGGTGCGTTCCACAAAAACACTTCTTTGCAGGCCAGGCTACAAACTCCCGTCCCCATCTCAAAATGTTCAAAAAGTCACAATGTGTACTTTTTAAGATTTGCACTGTTCAAAGCCAATATAAGGCCTGTAATAAGTAAAAGCAGGTTATTTGAATTATATATGAAGCGTTATCAACAATCCTAATCATTATGCAATTGATAAATTTAACGATACCTATAGTAATAGAATAATAAATATAAAGCGGCTATTTTGACTGCATTCTGACCTGTGAAGAAGTATTTTTGCGCACCGCTGGTATCCTGCCTTGTAGAAAAATATTTTTGCGGGACGCACCGGTGGACCCAACGTGTTTATGCAACTTCTTCCTCACTATTAGAAAAAGAAGTTGCTAACTTTTAAATTCTTATCTAATCCCCTTTGGTTTCTCTCTATGGTTGAGATGTAAAAAATACTTCAACCAGGAAACTAAATAGGCCAAGTATTGTAAATATATAAAATACATGTCGCCTGTAATCAGCTTGTTTCCGGATGAAGGCGATAAGGATCAGGAGTTAACATTGATGCTAATTGCTATCTACTAATGTAAAATTACCCTCAAATCCTAAGAAAATGACTTTTCATTTCATCAATCCTCATTTTTGAATTGTCAGTAGTTTAATTTAAAGTTGAAAATTAACTTTTGGATTGTAATAAGGAATTATCTTAATAATATCAATTTTTGCTGAAAAAATTATGGCATTGAAAACTGAGTTTTTGTACCACTTTATAATCTGAGCAGTTCTACTAGAACTTATGTACGTTTCATGGAAATTGAAAAGTGCAATAACTGAAGTATTAAAAATCGATATAGGTAAAACAAACGTTCTTATGGTTTTTAAATTTAAAAGTTTCTGACTTGTGCAGGTAAAACTATAGGCGGTAAAGAGGTGTTATGCTAAGACGCGGTTCTATCCGGACAGAAGGGAAATGGGGAAAAGTGAAGGTTTTTGTTGTAAAGATGAATGAGAAAATGAACTAGATAGAAGAGCAGATACAAAAACATACAGGGAATGAGCTGAAATCAAATAGTAAAACAAATATATTAGAAAATATGTGCATATGTATTATCCAAATAATAGCGCTAACAAAACATCTTAAGTTTCAAATGATAATAAATTTTTGAAACATTTATTTTAACGGCCCTAAATTATTGACACGAAAACAGCCATCGTCTGAGACTGGAGTCGAACTAATTAGCTTCCGATTTCTGGTCGGGTGCTCTAACCTCTGACCTACCCAAACAGATGACTCTTCTCGTGCTAATTATAGCCTACAAAGCCACAATTTATGCTTTCGGCTGACTTCATGTCAGTATCAGGAAATTCCCAAAGTTTTACTTTCTAAAGTAAACATTTTCAATTTTAATCAACTGAAGTTGGTTAAAATTGATTTTCTGGAGCATTTATTAGAGCCGAGAAATGTAATCTTCAAGGATGGTAAATTTTTTAATCTTTTATTTTACTGACGATGGCTTTTTTCTTGTCAATAATTTAGGATCGTATTCATAATACCTTCAATAACAGCTCCACACGCACTAAATAACACTGGAATTTTTTAAGAAAACTAAATCAAGTGTGCGGAGTGTAGGAATACTGACAGAGAATGAACCAGAAATCGTTATAGTATTTTTTCACATTCTTCTTTAACATTTGTTCAAAAAATATTAGTAGAGTATGCTCAAGATGTATAATAAAAAATCTCTTAAAGAAAACGCCGAAGGCTCCAGGAAGTTTAAAGGATCAGGATGTTAAATGACGAGGAAAGTGTTCTTAGGACACCATAATTTTTTGGCTAATAGAGATCGGAAGTAATTTAAATGGCTGAGACTTTTTAGGAGTGAGTTTAACCTGTGATGATAAGTATTTTGGACTGGCGGTAGAAGCTTTTATAGAATCATCGCTTTTAAGGATGTTTTGCTTTTTTGCAAATAAGGAATAGCGTCGTCATATCATTGACATATCATTGACAATTACATATTATAAAAATTATATATTCAATTGTCATATCATTGACAATTACATATTATAAAAAGCACAACTTACTCTATGTCGGTTGAGTATAATAATCGTATTCGCTTAAGTTGTGCACAAAATGTACACATTTTTCAGAGTTCATGACAGCTAATTGATTTAGCAAATCTATCCAATTACATGTATATACAGGGTGATGATAAGGGGTGAATCTTTCGCTCATTCAAGAACAAAAAATGTATGAGAAGGAGGGTCGGAGTGGTGCCATACCTACTGAAAAATGGCGTCTTAAAAAAATTGTGCCCGGATTGGTGCCTACAAACATATATTAAATCATAACTTCGGAACCATTGAACGTATGGAAACGTAATTCGTCTTATTTCACAGGTAATTGATTGGGCTTTATTTAGCTATCGATGTTTCCTATCAATGAACATTGCCTCAAATATAGAAAAATTTTCTTTTTTTCAATAAACTGCATTTTTCCTCGAACATTTTCCCTATTATTTTTTTTATCTTTTACATAAATGAGTTACTTATTACATTACCTATAAATCCTCCACACAAAGTTGGATAGATAGATCGCCTTAAAAAAAACTAGTTGGTTTTCTTTTAAAGTGATTATTTTAACACCTGCCGCACCAAATGCCTAAAAAAGCCGAAAACTATTGAATTTTGAAATAGTTTTATTATTTTCGTATTAAGAGGTAGCAAATGAACGATTCTTGTCCTGCAGAAAGTGTTTTTATAGAGGTCTTCGAAATTCAAGTATTTTTAAGTGCTTTTTAGATAAAGAAGATGTTTGAAAACATGATTCACCTTTCTGACGACGAATATGTTGAAATTCACTACATGTATGGATTATGTGATGGCAATGATTTGATTGCACGGACTAAGTATCAACGTAGATTTCCGCTAAGTCGGAAGATGTGGCAGAAGTTACTAAACAGTGTTAAGGATGAAGTTTTCTACAATGTGGAACTTGTGAAATGTGTCTTCACTACACATTAAGCTTTAGAGAAATCCTCTTTATGTTAAGCGATTTGAGATCTAATTCTAATTTTTGGCATTTGACCTTGTCATTTACATGTGTAAAGATAAAATTAGTTTTTATTCGAAATTTATTTTTTTATTTAAATTTAACCATTTAGCCCCTTTTAGCCGCATTTCTCACACACCCAATGTGAAAATGAAACAATTATCTCAGAGGTTTAGCCAAGGAGGAGGGGCAGCACTTCAGAAACAGGGGCGAATAAACTTTATAAACTTCTCATATGCGGAAATGTAGTGGTCCTTGTCTATAGTCGCATGGTGATGGTGGTACCTGAGTACTATGAGGAAGACCCAAACTTGATGCGAAATTAGCAGTCAGAAGATTTGCCTTTTCCAACATGTATTGAAAAAAAAGAAAATTTTCCATATTTGAAAGCCAATACTCGAACCAAATAAATTGCTAATCCTTTATCAATATCCGTAGGTATTTGAAAGATAACTAGGCCTTGGTAGCGGCAATTTAATTTATTTGTAATTTTAGCGGGCCTCCAAACACGTGTTAAGCTGATACCATCACGTTTTCCTGGACTGCTGTCCCGAAATCAAAAATGCTCTTCCAGCCATTTTTCTGTAGTCATTTATGTATCCAATGTTACTTTACAAGTAGTATGGGGCTAATTAATTATCTCATTTTCTGATCGATATTGACTTATGGGATTTTTCTAGCCTGGGACAGTTTTATGGACCATTGTTTGCAGATAAATAAGGTATGGGTCCAATTATGTCCAGAAGAACATAATGGGATAAAATTTCTGAGAACAGGAAGTGGGTGAATGGCGTTTGATGTGTCGGTGAACCTTGGGCCTTGGACCTTGGACGCATTTTACTTCTGTCAAGAAGCCTACACATTCACCCACAAGAAATATTTCATTGATTCAAGTGTTTACATAGTTTAAGGCTGGAAAATTATCTCTGGCCTTCACAGGAGAACAAAGGAAGCACGAGTAAAGGAGGATAATTTTTTATTTCTTAAGAGACTATTATTAGGAAGTTGACGGGAGCTTTTTTGCAGTTTTAACAACTCGAACCCAGATCTTAAAGTGGGTATTTCAAAATTTACTTCACTTCGTCCAAAAAGTTGTCTTTTGGCGGGTGAAAGTGGAACTCATTTTGCATGTGTTTGCTCTTTCACACCAGAATCTAAAACTGATGTTGGAAGGTGTATAAAGACATTGCTCAAATTAAAGTTGAAACTCTGTAATTTTAAATTACAGAAATTGTGTTGCAATGATGTCATGTAATCCTCCTCACCTAAACTATTTCCTTCCCGAATATTGTAATAGTCCAGGTTTTTCAGTTATTCGAGAAAATCTAGAATAGATTTCAGATGAAGACTATATTGATGCAATCCATTATTTTCAATAAATAAATACAGATAGATTAAATACAGAGAATGTTATTGAAAGTGCAGACACTTTTATAGACACGCTCGGAAGCGAACTTATTCAACTTTTACCACATTCGTTTATCGCAGAGAGACAATAGTTTTTTGAATGAATTAAAATTATTGCTTAGCCTTTGAGAATTCCTGGTTATCATCAACTTCTCAGAAAACTATTCCTTCCTAGTATAAGACGCAGTGCAAAGTTTTCATTGGAACAATTCACAGGGAACTCTACATCCTTGCGGTATTTATTATGTTAGTAAAGATTCCATGGAAGTAGTTCACACAAATTTCATTTTCGTATGTTTTTCAACGTTACTTGTCGAATTTTTAAGAAACAATATTGGAGCAATAGAAAAGATATTCTTTTTTTCAGATGGATCCACGGATCAGTACAAAAAATCGGATTTTTTTTTAATTTAACAAATGCCGAGCAGAATGGTACTTCTTTGCAACTTCTCATAGAGAAAATATTTGCGATGGGCTCGGTGGTACATTGAAAAGATTAGCCCTTAAAGGAAGTCTCTAGAACGAGCAAATAACAACACCACATTAACTATACTCTTGGGAAAAGGATAATATTATTCATATGAATTTCTTTTACATTCGCACTGAAGAATACCGTGAAGAAGAAAATATTTTGGCAGAAATATTTGTTCTGTCAAAACCTATTCCAGGAACTCGAAATATATGCACATTCTTTTGCAGAAAGGTATTGTATGCACAAAACTATATTTATAGTCGAATCAAACCACAATGCAAATCAAAATTTAAGAACAAAGTGGTTCTTCCCAGAACTACTATGTAGTAACTTACAAAGAGTTAATATTTGTTGTTTCTCGAATATATTCTCTATGAAAAGTCAAAATGTTTTTCAATTTTATTTCAATAAAAAGAGCTTTTATTGAACTTTACACATCATAGTAAATGATAAATCGCCGCTTGAGTGCAGAACTAACCTAAATTAAATGAACTTGATATCACATTTCCAATTTTGCATAAAAACAAAATTCTTTTTTCATGCACTTACGACGAGGAATGCACATGTAAACAAAATTCTTCACCGCGACAGTGTGAAAAGGAATTTAGCCCGGATAAGAAAAATTTAAAACCCACGTTTCAATAGCACATTAGCCGATACAATTCATTCGATTACTTCAACCGACTTCTACAAAGATCTATCTAACAATAATCAAACTGTAAAGTTCAAACAGTAGAGTGCAAAAAATTAACAATTCATACAAATATTAAAGTGTTTGACAATACATAAAAGTTCGTTTGTATTGGCTTCAAAGATAGGATGTTCAGGTTACAGGATTGCCAATAAGTTTTTCTTCAAAAGGTTTCATGTTGCATGTGAATGATTCTCGTAAGTAAAGTGGAATTGTTTAGACTAAGGTACCTAATGTAAGTTTAGCTAAGTAAGCATATTTTGGTTACGAAAACAAAAGGAAAAATAAATTATTTGCCAGTATTTCGGTAGTACTCAAGCCTTTTATTCTCCCTTAGTGAGGCTGTCAAGGGGCTATCGATACGGTACAAATTGGCGGAGTAGATCAGTACATAGCACTGATTACACTCTTACCTTATTAATTCATTCGGTGTTGTAGTACATTGCACTACTAACACATTCAACACAACTCGTGGTACAGGAACGACAAGAAAGATCTGACTTGAGTCAAGGCATAGGAGCATTGATTAGACAGAATTCTTCAACTTTCCGCAATGCAAATATTTCATAATTTTTCAAAATTTCATTTCCACATATCTCAAAAAGTGGGAGGTTAAGATTAAAGAAATTACGCAATTACTATTATCATAAATCTCCACCAATATGCAAACTTTCGTTAAAATCGAAGAGGTTCGATTCAGCCCCTTGGTCGATTTTTTATGGAATGATCCGGTAAGGCGCTGTGTGCCGCGAACATCTCGAATTTGTGATTGTAGTACAATGCGGTTTTCTTGAAGTTCACTAAGTAAGCAATCATAAGTATCAATCATAACGTCATCAATCTTTTTACTCAGACAACCCTTAAACGACGATGCTTAAATAACATGTCGATTTTGGCTAAAATGCGGAACTCCAGTGATTCCACAAATCTTTATAAAACAGTACCAACCAAATTTGAATCATCAGAAAATGTTTTATGGAGACTGTGGGTAAGAGTTTGATCGCTTTTCTCCACATTCGAAATTGATGGCATTTTCTTTCTTCTCAGATTTTTAGCCGCCATTGTTCAATATATTGAATATTCACTATAACATTTCACGAATACAGATAAAGCAGAGAAGTAGCCCAGTAGGACCGGTAAGCTTACAGAAGTGCTTAAAAAACTACTTCCTAGTAAGGGGAAGTACTTACCAAGCACCTTATACAAGTGCTTATTTTTACACACGATGTCATAGGCGGTAAGGTCTTACTTTTTGCCAAAATGTAAGTACTTATGTAAGGAAATGAAGTAATGACAGATGAAAGTACTTATAAGTGATTCCTAGAAAAATTACTGGTAATAAATGCATTATATAAAAGGTGAGCAATGAGAGCCCATCAACGTGACAAGGAGAAGCATTATAGACACGTATAACTAAATTTTAACTTTAAAGAGTTATAAACAATTAACATTTTTATTTATAAGATGACTTTTGTACCTGCCTTGTTATCATATGTCACGCCGTGTTCATTAACATTATTATTACACTATTTACGAATTTTGCTTCTTGAAAATTTCACGCATTATTCACCAATGCCACAAAAAAACTGAACGAATTTCACGCGCAATAGCCCACCATGATCGCGTCTCTGACTCGCTCTTACGTTATGGGAGATATTTTTCACTCAAGTCCAGTGATTTCCGAATGACACCTTACCGCCAGCCTTCTACGAAATGCATTCTGTAAGCAGTTGTCCAATATCAAACTTATAAGTAGTACCACTTACGTGGTAAGTAGTTATATAAGTACATTATTGGTAAGTGGTTCCAAGTTTTCCTGCTGGGAGAGAATATGCACAGCAATATGGGTGTTAGGAGTAAATTTTCGCAAACTTACAGTGCAAATTCCACAGATACCCAAAGTCTAATATAAACACACCTTTCCATTAGCGAAACACTTCGGTAATAATGCAGATTTACTTAATTACGACATAAAATTGTGTAAAAGCAGAAACCCACGCGCAGTACGTCTGCCACGCTAGCTAGCACCACAAAAAATAGTCCACAGAATTCAATGATCTTATCCTTGAAAACTCCAGAACTTTTTTGGCATTATTATTATTTTATTAGAACATCTTAGTGGAAATTGCCTATTTGCGGAAGTAAGCTTCTGCGAGAGCAATTATTTTTGTTTTTTCTGTCCCTATGGGGTGGTTTCTCTCGAACACATAATAAAAAGAAATTTTGCTCTGGAATTAAATCCTGGCCTCCGGAGTTCATATAATAGAGGCATCCTAATGTTTCAATTTAATATATGGGGCTTACTTTCCTAAATCTCCTGGTAGTTTCATGCAAAATCCTGAGCTACAGACCTTGGTAATTCGTAAGTAGAGAAAAGGCAATACGTTGCCAGAGACATTTAGTCAGCAGCAAAAAATATACGTTACTGCTACGGCAAAACATTTTGAATTCAATTTTAATTAAAACGAAAGATAAATGATTACAAATTTAATCTTCTTCTGTTGTTCGGAAGTAACCCTACATTAAAGTCATGTAAGATGTTCATAAATATTTGATAGGCGGAAATAAGAGTCAAGAAAGCCCATTTTACAGGAGAGCGAAAAAACTGTATAACCTTAAATATGGTGTTTCACTTTTCATAGGAATGATTTTACATATATTCTTTTTGATAACTTTAAAGAAGAAAGCAGGAGATATTTAGTAAGTTATCTAAGGGCAAAAGATGACCTGCACTTCTGGTACCAAGATAGTGTTGAGAACAAAAACTGGCTTGTACTATTATGAAAATAAAGAAAAGGAGATGTTTAATAAAAAATAAAAATTTATTGGATTTACAAGTAAACAAATTGTCACTAATAGATTTCCAGACTTTAACAAGATGCTTAAATTTAGCAACAATAAATATAAGTTAATTTCCATCCATTGGCTGATGTGGTCATGGAAAGTTTGTTTACTGAAGTATTGGGTAGGCTTCCATTTAGCCCAAAGTTGATTGTGAAGTATGTGGATGATTTGTTCCTCATCTTACCGAAAGCGGAAGTACAGAATACGTTTAATGCATTTAATAGTTTTAATAAGAGGCTGCAATTTACTGTTGAGGAGGAGATGGATGGGTCGCTGCCCTTTCTTGACGTCAAGATTATTAGAAGGAATGGTAGACTGCTAACAGATTGGTTCCAGAAGCCTATGGCATCAGGTAGGCTTTTAAACTATTTATCCCATGTGGGTATTTATTCCATAAAACTAAGGATGATTCGTAGAACGATATAAAATCTACAAAATTTTCATGAGTCAGCTATTTAATAACAAATTTGTTCTTCTTTTTTACTGTTCGGGAAAGCAGTAAAAGATCATATAGATGTGAAAGTGGATATTCTGATCTTTTCGTCTGTTTCTCAATCTGCTAATGATTGGCATTATATTCTACATGACTTGCCATGAATTTAAAGTCTATTTTTAGAAAGGAAGGTTTGCTTTGCGGCAATGTAAAGACCAAGCTTTTAAGATATGGGGTTAAGATACATTGCTGTAGATCAAACGTGAAACTTCTTGTTGCAGACTCTTTTCTCGGATGGTCCTTGTCATTTTTTTTAGTTTCCTCCGGCATGAGCCCATTACTGAAGATATTTTAATTATCCTTGTTAAACCTGTAAACATTGCTATTCCTCTAAGGTGCTTACAATTGAATTAAAAATCTCTTCAAATATTCTTGTATGTCGCCTTGAAATTTCAACTTCATCCGAAGGTGTTATTAAACCACTTCCTTCTGGCAACAAATCGTATTGTTTTAATTTTATCATAAGCTCTGAAATATCGGACAAGGATCTATTTTTGGTCAGCTTAAGACGACACTCTTCGCAGAATGACTTCAGACGTTTCATAACCTTTAAGAAGCAATAGCCGGCAAAATATCTAATGGAGACATCAGTAGCATGTGTCTCAAAGTTTGATACTTCTTCATGATCAGTATCTTTTAGAGGCATATTTACCAAATTTTGTATATCAAGGTTTATGTTGCATAATTCTTTTGCAGTAGCTTGTGTCTCAAATCAGGTTCTTTAATTTAAAACACTGCATCCCAATCAATATCTAATAAATCATCGTTATCATCTTCACAATTAAATATCAGCTTCAGTTTTAAAAAAATCCATCAACACTCTTATTCTATTCTAACGAAAAATGTTCAGCTACTGCTAAATAGCAACTATTCAACCCTAGTAAACAAAATAATATTATAATTTATAAAATCCTTGATAAACCTAATAAAAATCCAACCCAACGCTTCAAGATATGCCGAAATTATCTCCATTCCTCACCACAGTTTTAAAGTTTCACTCGAAGCTCGTCAAAGAGCTTTTGAAATGCACTCTCTGAACGGAAAAATGAGTCAGTGCAATGCATTAGTCGTATAGATCTGGTTTATTTGTTTGTGCTTAAACGTAAATATATACATACATACCTTTACATTTGCATCAAAACCCTCTAAACTAAGAGCAACGAACTGACCTTAACCACGAACGATTTTGCCCATGAGAGACATATTGATGATAGAAACATATCTGCGGTATCTTTACCCTACGTCCCATACTTCCAATAAATATAAAACTCACCGAAAGAATCCACTAAATCCATACTAGCAATTCGGAACAATACCCTCATAATCTCTCAACAAGCTCAATGTCAGCCAACCCTATTGTTTGCTGAATAATCCTTTGACCTTTTTGGCACATTCAAAATTTCATGTTCTGTAATATGAGACGGGTGTGAGTTAGTTGTGCTGTTATGCTAATGCTCTAATCACTGTCCACAAAAATTTACTAGACGGACCCTTTCAAAGAATGCTTTCAGTTTTAGGATTTCCTTTGCACATATGCTGCTATTCAAGTAAATTGGCACGATTCAAAAGAATTACCTTTTGCGGGGAACCCCCAATATTTTTCATACATCGTCTCACCAGCTCACACGAAAATGCAGGTACAGTAAATTACTAATCTATTGTAGGTAATAAGTGACAGTCAACTGACACTTTATTGTTCCAGACATCATTCCTAAGCATATTTATGTTATGAGGGTGACGTGGAACGAGTAACTAGGATATAGGCTAGGTCATTTTGTCGTCATAAGCATGCTTTGATATCGTAGTTTGCAAGTATTACATAATCTCACCACTGGTTGATTTAATATTATTAAAAATATTATTGATTGCTGTCATTATATGAAAAAGAATTGAGGGTCATGTTGTATATTCTCTGCTCTGGTTTGGATCCATTTACTTACGAGGAAGAAATCTAAACTATAAAAAATTATAAATACGTAACTTTTCAGCTTACTTGGTATTTACAAAAGACTTTTAACCCTTTTAATGCCGAGCGAAAAATTAAAGTGCAAAGTGTGCAAAGTGCCGAGCCAAATTTTTGTAGTTTGCTGAGTTTTGAGAAAAAGGCAATAAAATTTATTGATTAATAATAATTTTAAAATATAATTACAAAATGGAAGATGTTAAAAACTAAAGAAACAAAGAACAAATGATTAGATTATTACAATATTTGTTTAAAATTGTGTTAATAGTGTTTATTAAAAATGAAAGAAGAAGGTTTTGAAAAATTTGAGATAAGTAAACCATATCGTTATTCTAACAAAGTTTAATATAGAATATTTAATATAAAACATAAACAACATAAAAGAAAAATAAGTAGTAATACAATCACCGTATCATCATTCGTAAGAAATTCAGGTTTCGAATCAAATTAGTGATCAATTCAAATTGTGAACGGATTCTAAATGTGAGTCCGCTCAGAAATGAGTCCGATCAATATTTGAGTCCGCTCAGAAATGGGTTCAATCAATATTTGAGTCTGATAAATATTTGAATCCGCTCAGTTCAGTTGAAGGGTGAAAAAGTGAATATCTCGCGAACCAGACAATATATCAGTAGATGTTTGGTCTCAAAGGAGGAGATCACCTCTACATAATAATCGTAACAAAGTATAACAGTTGTATAGCGAGGGGGTGTTCAAAAATTCAGCTGAAAGATGAAGGGGCTGATATCTCGGAAACTAGACAAGACATCGTTATATGTGTGTTTTCAAATGAAAGGACGAGATGAACTCTACATGATACTGTAAGCATTTGCGTGGGGAGGGGGTGTTCAAAAACGCAATTAAAACTTTCAACTGAGTTTTTGAATATCCCCTCCATCTGAAACTACTACATTTTATTGCACTACCGCATAGGGAATGCATCTCTCTTTCATTTGAGACCGAACACATTCCGATATTTTGTATAGTTTCCAAGCAACTACTACACTTTATTACAGTAGAGGGCATATCCTGCTTTTATTTGAGACCAAGCATGTACCGCTATCTTGTTTAGTTCTCAAGATATCCGCATTTTTATATGTACAGCGAATAAGCAAGTGTACCATCTCTGTAAATTTGCATTGTTATTTAAGATCGGAAGAG
>QYTT01093146.1:14545-46197 GCA_006980735.1 Dasypogon diadema
AGGATTTTTCTATGCCCTATTAATATTTGCACAGTTGCGAGAAGTTTTTCTCTCATTTTAATTCGTTAATTTATTGAAATTTCAGTGAAAGTACATAATGGCACCTCCAGTTATGTGTCAGTCGCCTGGACTCTGTGGGCATTGCCGCTCAGGCATAACACTAAAGCCAGCTTTTGGTTACATTCAGTTGGCTACCTGATTGGTTTGTAACCGTTAATTAATTGTTCAAATTTTGCTTTTGTTTTTGCCGCGGTATTATTAGGAGTATGCAAAAATTTAATTTCGATTTTTGCAACATTCGTGATTTAAGAGGAAATTATTTTGTTTGTTTGTTTGTTTGTTATCACTTACTGCTTCTCTTTTCCCCTCAAAGGGGCATCGCGTTGTTTACTGTTCTAATCGAACAATGTTCTAATAATCCAGAGTATTCTTATCTTTGGATTAGATTTAAAGTCAAGAGGCATACAATTTAATTCTGTTTTCTTTATCGCAGCCCAAATATGTCTGATGCCGATACTATACATATAAATTAATATGAACAATGCCCTTCGCTGAAATCATCCTCGCGGGGGATTATAACGTTCATAATATGCAATACCTCAGACATTCTTCTACCAAGAGTTCGACGGACAGATACGTCGAATAATTTTGTGAATAGTAGATTACTACAGCAGCTAGTAAATTGTTCCACACGCATTCCTGATGTGTTGAGTTATGATGCTAATCTTTCAGTTTCGGTTAAGATTTGAGCTCATAATTAGTTAAGAAATGTAGCAAGTAGCTTACCTTAACAGGTAAACAATCTAAATATATGTTGGTGACCTCACTGGCCCAAAGTTTGTTTTCATTCAAGGCATCGTGTCACTCACAAAAGTGAGTCAATTTTACCAATTAACCCAATGAAATTAAGTCTCCTGCTATACTTGATACACCTACCAAAAACATTGATTAGTTTTCAACTAGTGCACAAGTACTCTACTTGGACACAGTCTCAACGAAAGCATAGTAATAGAATACGTTTACGTTGGCCATGAACTGCCGGAGTACTAAATTAAATCCTTTTATTAGCATGCTAAAGAAATGAGCCTGTAGGATATACTAACGGTTTCTATTTCTATTTTAGAGCTCGCTAAGAAGCAATGTTCGTACTCAGAGCCAGTTCATGGTTTGCTGTTTTCAAGATATTGCGATACATATAATCGACAATAGTACATAGATTTTTTTTTAGATACGTTTTTACATGTAAATTAAATTTCACATACGTCTGCATGGAATTACTTAGAACTAGTAAATTGATTTCAATTCGATGTGAAAGTTTACACATAGTAGTTCGTAAGTAGGTTTCAGCTTGGTGCGTAAAATTAAGGAAAGAACGCTTCAGACCACTTCAATATTTAAATGGTCTAAAGCAGCAAGTAAATCAAATTCATCATCCAATCAAACAAATATTGAAGCGCTCATTGTACATTAAATGTATGGCGTTAAATATGTGAAGGATACTCAAATTAAAGAGTGATGTAAGCAATTTAAAAGTGTGCCACGAGTTCGAGTTTAATTAATCAAAATCATCGTCTAACAATGAGACAAATAGAAGACCTTGGGATTCCAAAAATTATAATTTCGGAAAATTTGAGTCAAGATTTGCGGATCAGCCGCAAGATAAAAGCTCAGTCTTCACAATCAAATACGTCTAAAGAACAATGGACAAAACGCATCAGCTCACTGTTTTTACGACCAAAAGGGTGTTGTCCGTCATGAACAGACTCTAAAAGGTCAGACGGTATATTATATGATATTTTTTTCGATCAAATTTAAAGTAAGAAGGCCAACAACAATGAGGATGGGCAGACAGCCAGTCGGACAATCAGTTAATGGACATTTGATGATAGTACAAGTGATGATCATGGAGTGTTCAGTCGAAAGAAAAGGAAAAAGTAACGATATAGCAGTCTAAAGCTGCTCCTAACAGGATTAGCACCGACTCAACCCCCACGTCCAACCGCATAGCTATGGGGACGTCAAGTGCTTAACGCTCAAGGACCACTACTGCAGATTATTAGTACCGGCAGCGTATAAAACTAATTTCAACAATATCCCGGTTGTTTTTTCCCCACAGATTTAGATCTTGTAGCAAAAAAAAACACAGCTATTTAAGTATGTAATACAGAAGTTATTGAGCATTCTTCGTAGGTGCTTGTGGCCAGATAATCTAAGCCCCTCACTAATGAAGATCAAATTGAATTGCTGTGAACGAAATACTAGTTCTTTGTTTCACTGTACAAGAAATTTTGTACTGAAGTAAATATTTTTATAGATAATAAATTTTAACGTTTAGAGTTTTAGTCAGTAGTAATGTTTATTATAATAAATAAAAACAATTGCTCCAAAATATTTATGAGAAAGGCACTAATCTACTGATTCCGAGAGGAGCAAACAATTCTATGCTATAGAATTAGGAGTCTGAGTGGAAAGTGATCTTGACGAGAGCAAAGTTCATTATAAAAGTAGTCTAACTCTTAACACAAGGCGTTTTTTCATGGCCGGTTAAGTAGCAAAGAGCGGAATTAGTCCGTCATGGGAATCAGATGTTTTAGTAGTAAGTAATATAAGTATAAGTAAGTATTATTTTTATAATATTAAACTCTTTAAGAGATCCTTCAACAATAGAACAATTGTTTCGAACTTTGTTCCCCACAAAACAGTTCATAATTACCTAAGCAATTTATGTACAAAATATGAAGAGTGACAGCATCCGTTGGAAACTACTGCGTAAGGTAAAACGTCATATCAATTATTTGTCCGAAGCGAAAGTTCAGTGGGCCGGAGTGGGACGTCCACAGCGGTGGAAGGAACGAAACGAGCCAGAGGTGTTGTCACGCCAACTTCTCTAACAAGAAAATAATTCTCTTGTTATGGCCACATCTTTAAAGATCTCCTCGAATCTTATCAAGACAAAGAGGATCTCTGGAATACCAGTGAGATATTTAGTTTAAGGAATGTTTTTGGTTAAATTATTTTATGACCTTTCTGGCGACATATAAATGTATCCTGTCTATACCTCGAATAGTTTAGTCTAGGAAAAGGGATCGAAGTATTGGTTTGTGACCTTTTTTAAGTAATTACACAAAGGGAAACGAGAAATTTAGGTAGAAGTGAGAAGGCTGGTTAACGAGGACATTAACAGGCATTCTGGTGAATCTGGTGAACAAGTAAAGTTGTTAGCAAGGAAAACGGAGTTTTATTCTAAAAGGCGATTATAGATATAGACAAGGAATGTAATAAACCAGTATTGTATTGTGTAAATATTACACCTAGCATATAGCTTCAAGTTATTCATATTCCGAATAACATTTTGTTTGCTGTCCGTGGTTTCTGTTCTGTGATAAGTGAAAGTTTGGGATACGAGACGATATTGCGATTCTACAAAAAGTATTATTCTTTTATGTTACTACTTAATGTATCTATTGTATATTTCCTTCAAATGGAAATTTTTATATAGATTTAGCGACCGAAATCAAAATAAACCAAAAACAAATCTATTGCCAATTAAAAGGCTTAACCTGTTTTTAATTCAAACCTAAAAAGCGAATTACCAATTATCCATTCCTATTATTGCCGCATCTCAAACATACCTGCTTTAGAAACTGTATCTTATTTAGATAAATTACCTGAAATTATTTATACCTTATGTATTTTTATTTTTTTGGTAAAGTATCGTCTTTGTGGGAAATTTCAACGTTCACAACAAACAGTGGCAAGCAGGTATATTGAAATAATGCAGCATAAGAAAGCGTTTAGCATCCGTTTTTGATAAGTATTTTTTTCTCTTCTCTTAGGCTGATTGTACCACATTTTTGTTCTTTATTTCTGTGTCTTTGATTTATAATCTTTTTTATACCTACCATTTATATCTATTTTTAGTACAATAATGTCTCGCTAATCCGGCGTTCTAAAATAACGGACGTCGCTGTAGACTGTAGAGCAATAAACCAAATATTATCGGATTTTTCATGGTCCAAAGAGCAAACTGCAAAATAATTATTTTTGATTGAGGTATCAGTTTGTATGGAATGACCCAAAACAAGCTTGTGCCATGAATATTAAATTTTTATAAAGTTGTCTGTGTTATATTTTGCTTTTTTAATAACATTAAATTAATCTAATTGAACTGAATCCTAAACAGTCGCTCTTATTAATAATTGCAGGAAAATTATGGACGACTTAAGGTGCCAATTCGATATGAGAACTATTTCGAAGAAATGGTCCTCTTTAGTGCAAAAGTATAAGGTAAGAAAATTTACGTTTCAGTTCATAACTGTTAGTATTAGATAAGTGATCTTGTTGTGTTTATTTTTTGCATCTTGAAACTCTACGGAGAATGGGGAGTGCACTGCGGTCTCTTGGCCATTTTACAAGGAAATGGACCGACTGCTGAGAGAGCACCATATAATATTTCCCCCCTATTTTAATTTTTTCATCTCCAAGCTCTCCTTCTCCAATAACTTGGCCACAGTTGGGTAAACAAAATAAGCTTCTCTTCACGCAACCCGGTCCAAGTACAACTCAGTGCAAACGCTTAGGAAGTGATGAAATTGGGAAGGATGATTTTAAATGACGAGCCATGTAATGCCCCTTTAATCGCGGATGTTGTTGGTAGTGATAACCCAGTAATCCGGCTGATATGCCTACTGAATTCTAGGGGAGTATGATCCAGGCAACTTGGCCTACTCAGATCTTGTGATATCTCCAAGGCAATGTAGCCGACTAGGAGAGAGGGATTCTTTAAGATATTCTAGCAATAAAAGCTGACTGAATACTTGTGAACGAAATATAAAAATTTGCGTATAGTTACATTTTTTAAAAGAATAATATGCCATAGTTACGGTAAATAAGGATTAATTTTACACAATTAGATATAGTCTTGGTAAAATTTACTGAATTTCCTGGCATTTCCTGCAGACAAAAATCGGTTTACCTATACTTATTGAAATATGTTCTTATTTTCTTCAACTACTTAGTTCAAATTTACCTTTTTAAGATTAAAATATAGTAAATTCATTGTTCAAATTTAATGCAAAAAATTTTTAAATTATATGAAATATTTAAATAGAAATTTTGCTATTTCTGAAATAACATGTTTAATATAAAATCATTAAATCAGGCACTGATGACTTTTAATCCAAATTCGAAGTAAAACAGCTACCGTAACTTTAAATAATAGACTTACCTGATACTGAAGAAATCATCATGAAAATTGTTACCAACAAAATAACTTAAATTCACTTATTAAGAGAGAGCTCTGCCCATCATCATACATTTGATATCCACTAACAAACACTTCAATTTCCCTCTAATGATCAAAGTAAGCGTAACAAATGGAAAACAAATGCGTTGCTTAAATGTGACTGCTATTACTGTTACGTCGGCTTGAAGACGATGGTTCAATGAAAACAAAATAGTTATAATATCATAGCTCGTCTGATGTTGGTGGATGTTCATGTACATATTCTTTAGGAAAGTATCCAACCTAAAAGAATCACAAGTAAATACAATTCAAAACAGATTAAAGTTATTATTGCTTACTATATCAGCTGTTTTTCCTCTCCACCAGCCCTTACTATCACCGTCCTTCCCTATAACAACTACTTGACAGCCTTGCTTTAGAGGTAACTGATTGGAACCCTTCGGTTCAAAGTCATAGATTGCAGTAGCTATAACTTCCCTAAATGGCCATTGTAAAGATTGATTTAATCTGTTTTAGGAAATCTCAATAAAATTATTTCATATCTAATTAAATATATTATTTTTAAATACCCAGCAAAATTTTCGCCTAGATCATTTCTTTCATAGTAGGAAACTAGTTCTACAATGGTTCTAAAGTGTCTTCGCGATGAAAGGCAGTAAATTATATTGTCTCCATCACGTTTTTGGTTAATTTTCATATGCTTTATAACACCATCATCAGTTCTAAAGAATAATATTTAAAATTTTCTCCAAAGTTTTAGTTAATGTTCGTACTTTAAACTAAGAGCATACATAGTTTCATTTGGGTTGGATGCACCTTGAGGTCTTACTCGAAGTAAATATGTTCCTACTTTGCGATTTTCTAGTTTCATTGCAGCTGTTTCTCGATCCATAGTACCAACAAACCTAAAATTATATTAATAATAAAATTTCACTAAATGTAACCTAGAAAAATGTTTACCAATTAAATTCTGACAATTGTCTATCACATACTGGAGGTGGTAAAGTGACTGGATTTTGTTTACATCTACCCGTCGATGATATACAACCTTTATGCACAGATATTTCGCAGACCTTACAGCGATAACCCTTAAAATGAAATTATGATACGTATTTTAAATAAATACATAAAAATTATGTTTCTTCTTAACTCTGTAATGCAAGTAATCACAAATCTACATCTTTTTAAGGAATGTTAAGAATCAGAAGGCCTCAAAAAAAAGAACGAGAATAACTAAGTTCTCTCACGAAAATTGAGCTTTTTGATAATGTGTAAGTTATTTTCTACTATTTTAATTACAGTATAAAAAATATAAAATTTTTAAAATCTTACTTGATGTATTCTTCCCTTTAAAAATTTTGAGCAATGTCTACATATGACAGGTACATCAAACGTTGTAATTTCAAATTTGTGATCTGTATTTCTACATCCTGGGGGATCTAAGTTTTCTCTGCAAAAAAAAAAAATGTATATATAGAAAAAGAAAATATATTTTCTTTGAAATTCTTCATACATAGCTTCTACCAATGCTTTATGCCACTTATTTTTCTCAGGTTCAGTTTTTAAATATAATGTAAATGCAGTTTTTTGAGATTTTCGAACTAGTAACAGTTGACACTTAAATCTTGTATCTCTACCTAATGTTCGTCTTGAATGAGCTTGTTCAACACGATAATCAGATAAATTATGAGATTCTCGAAAAGTATATTGTGTATCACCAGTTTTTGTATTTAATATTTTAACTAATATCATTATCTTCTCAAATATAAAAGCATATCTATGTTTAGTCTTTTGGTCTTCGTGAGCTTTTATGTGCAATTCACCGTCTAACAGTAAATGTCCATATTGCTGAAGATCATTTCCATTTGGTAATTGTAAATCTATTATACTATCCTGTGTAAATAAAAATGGAAGTCAAATATTAATTTTGCACTAATAACCATGTTGCTTACCTTAACTTTTTGAATTATAACTAAATGATCTGAATCACGTTTAACTTCATTAATATATTGTGCTACATCTACCATGGCTTCTTTGGCACGTTCAAGACCTCTGTAGTCCTCGTGAACCTAATTAACAAATAAATATGTAAAAATTCATTACAATACATAAATGGATTTTAATTACTTACAGGTGAGGTTTCTTTTACTAGTTTATCTAACAGTAAATGATATTTGAGTATCCTTTGCATTGGTACTGACAGAATATCACGCAATTGAAGTTTGCCAACGTTGTACTCTTTCTCACATTGCTAATAAATAAAAATATGTTTTTGGAAATTATTAAATGTGTACAGAATATCAAAAATCAATATTCAAAAAAGGATTAATAATGTATTAGAAATAATAATTTTACTTACTTTATTAACTAAAACCCAGTAATCAATGCATTTATTATTAATATTGTATTGCTCACCTGCACTAATTGTTCTATCAGACTATTTCTCTTGCAAATGTCTCCTAAGGTATCAATAGCATTTATTAAATTTGAACAATATTCTCCATATATCAGGAATGGTTCTCGAAAATCTAAAAATACTTGGCTTAATTTCGATTTCGTAGTGGGCAAAACAGCATCCCGTAATTTTTCCAAAAATTTGCTATGAATATCTGCTAATTCCTAAAAATAAATAATTAGTAAAAACATTGTTCAATATTAAAATTATAAAAGTATTACCCTAATTTTTGGAAAAATCATTCTAATTTCTTCTTTAGATAAATGCTTTTCCATAGGTTGCATAAATTTATACTTAAGAGCATTCAGTACATCCAAATAATTTGACTCTGTATCTATTAACTCTCTAATAACATAGTCTCTTTGTTCGAAGCTTGTCGTAGAAGACGTCAACTAAAAAATATTACAATTTAATGAGCAACCCAATTAAGATTTTATATGCTAAGCTAACAGAAATATCTGAATCCATGCTATCAAGCATAACAATTTTAAAGCAATAAAAAATAAATACCTGACTCCTACTAGCTCTTTGTATGGCACATAAGTCTTGATACACTTCTTCCTCCTTAGTATCAAGATCATCCACATTACCATTACATACAACATTGTCAGTAGTTCTACATCAAAACAATCCAGGCCAGGAATCACGGATGATTACAATGTTTATGGGAACACAACATAAAAATGGGAGGAAAAGAAAATAATATCGTTTGAATAAAGTACTTGAACATGCAAAAAAAAAAAAATTGAAAAAAATTCAAGTTCAAAATTAATACAAAAATCTGGTACTGGATTTTCCTACTTTCTTATTTAAGTCAGTTTTAAGGCTAAATGTAAGAAGGGAAAGGTAAAGGGTGTATTTTTTCTAGATAAAGAGATTGTATCTTACTAGCCTATGAGCATAGTACTTTTATCTAAGCCCTGGTGGAAAATAATAAGTCATCCAATAAATGACAAAATTTATGCATCTGGTTAAAAGTACAAAAACCCTTTGACAGCGTGTAGAGTGGAAAATCAGTTAATACACCCCTTTAGAGAGATCACTTTCGCGTTTATTCATATTATTAGGGATACCCATAAGCAATGTCGTTTTTTCTGTTAAAGTATAAATTCAGCTTTTTAAAGTAGCATTTAATCAATTATACAGTCACCGTCTATGACCTTCTACCGTCTGGTATCAACTTTTCTATTCCAGCTTTAAAAGTTCTGGAGTTTGGATTAAAAAAACTCAACCATTGCGTTTTTGATCCATTCATAATTTTTTCCACCTAGAACGTGCTTCAAGGATCTGAAAAGATGATAATCAGGTCTGGTGAATACGGAAGATGAGGGAGAACTTCCTATCCTAGCTCCCAAATCTTTGTTGCGTAATCCTCGCAGTATGTGGTCTTGCGTTATCATGTTGGAGGATTGTTCTGTCAATCAAAATACATAGGATGTAGTTCAATCTGACCGACTCCATGGATATTCCACCAAACAAAAAAAAAGGATTTTGCTTCCATGAATATCGGGCTTTGCAGTTTTTCTTGGTGGTTCTCTAGTTCAAAGCCATTGTTTTTTCCTTACCGTTATGACACGATAAAAAAACCGACCATTTTTATGTCGACTTGCGAGTAAAATTGCATACGAAAGATTTTCATCACAATCAGGAAGAACATGGATAATCCATACACCGTCATACTGAAACTTCCCAATGGATTTCAAGTGGCGTTGAACTGTTGACCAGAAACCGTTCATTCTTTTTGAAATCTCCTCAATTGTTTGGAGATGATCTTCTTCTACAATAGCCCGTAAAGTGTCTTCATCAAATTCAACTGAACAGCCACTCCTTGGAGCATCTTCAAGGTTAAAATTGCCACTACGAAATCTGTTGAACCATCGTTGGTAGTTGCGAACGTCCAAACAATTTTAATTGTATTGTGCCCGCAATTAAACTGCCAAATATGACGAAGTTCAGGTTTACCTCTATCCATTTCGCAAAGGATATCTAACATTCTTTAAAAAAAAGCCAGCTAAAGGCACAACGTGTGTACACTTGAGCAACAATCAAAATGAAAATGAAACAACAGCTCTAAAAAAACAGGTGGAACCTATACGACCACAGCAACGAACATTACTTATGGATAACCCTAATATAATTTATTAAAACTAATTAAAATTAAAGGACATCAAAACTTGAATTCCTCTTTAGTTCGAACTCGAGGCAAGAACGTCACTATTAAGCAGGAAAATTGTGTGAAGCACGTCTAAAAAAGGTTGGGTATAACATTGAGAATTGCAAAAGAAATTAACAAAGGCATGAAAGAAAAAGGTCCCCAAATATTTAATACATTAATAAAAGTCTTACTAACGAATCATGAATGAGAATAAAAATAGCATTCAGATTCAGACGACGTATTCAGCATTTCATACCATTTGAAGATCGTATAAATTTTCAATCATCATCTTTTCATTTTCAGAAAAAAAATGGCTTTGACACATTTGCAGGGTACACCTGGCCTCAATGGAAAATCGCAAGAAATGGAGTAATTTCGATTAACCTGTTGCTTTATTGACTGCATAGATACTTGTAATTTTTCTAATATTCTTATGCAAATAAGAGGGATTATACAACTCCGGTTGCTAACAGCACAAGGAAAGATGAATACAGCTTGAACAGAAGGAATTTTGTGGACAGGGAAATTTCCTATCTAGGGTTTCTGTTATTAGAAAGTAACGTAGAAAAGTTCTTGCTTCCTATTTTCGAATTATATGTGCAAATATATTCCAGAATTGTTCTCAAAGCTTAGATAACATCATAAAAAAAACTAAAGCTACAAAAGTGGAACATATTAATGCTAACAGCAAAGCTATGCAAAGAGAAGGCAAATTAATTAACAGAACTCATGTCAAATGCAAATTCGTCATAACATAAAATTTTTCTTTCTCAAAATTCTGCTAATGCCTCAGTTAACATAATTAAAAGTGTTGAAATGAAGAACTCAGGAGGTATTAACAAAAATTATCGTCTATGAAAATTAATTTAATTTCATGTAAATTATTCAAAGCAACTCGTATTTTTTTAATGACGTTTCTCCGAATAAGCTTAAGTAATTAGTAAGGGTACAGTTGAATCCTCGGGTAAAAACACGAAAGGATAAGCCTTTTTAATTAAACGGGCGAAGTAAAAATGTTGCAAAATTAATTATAGTAGTCTAGTAGGAGACTTTTATTTAATAAAGGATTCCCTTTTAATGGCACCACAATCTGACAAGAATTATTATCACCCAAAATTTACCGACCCCTAAGTGGATAATCAAGTGGCTACCCCCTTGAACTTTAACATCTAACGCCTACACAAGTTATCGAATGAAATTTTAGAATTTTGGGGACGGAACAATATACAAAGCACTACTGTAACGGATTTCTATAAAACTAAATAAAATGAAGCAAATTAATACACAACAGCCGAACCTAGGCCTCATCAGCTCAATATAACTCAATCAAGTGCTTTACAAATGTAAATGTAAATACAAAAACAGATACTTTACATTGGATGAAAACGTGACATAGCACAAATCTTCGTAAACTTTTTCCTCCTCCTCATCATAAATATATGTAACGTATTCAGCTCTCAGACGAGGATATTAAGGTGCAGGTGGCAGATAATAATGTATTTTCACAATGGCCATTGGTCGAGGATGTATCCTCATCATTCTCATCAACGGTTTCAGTGCCATTCTCGATGACGACATCGCTATTCTCATCATCAACTGAAAAGGATCCACTCTGTGGGGTATCCTGTTTTTCAGTACTGCTCTCATTGCTATCCTTGCCATTTGTGCTCTCCCTATTAATTTCGTTTTATTTCAGAAGCAAAATTGGCAGATGATAGGAAGAGGTGTTTCAAATTGTTTAACACTTAATGTTAATCAAATTATGATTAGATGCTATAAAAAAAAATACTTACGTGTTATGCAAGTCTCTATAGATAGCTTCGTCTGAGTGACTTCGTTCATTAGGAGAAAGTTGTACGTGAAAGCCGCTGAAAGAAATTTCATTAATTTAATTATGATATGAATTGTTGATTTGTAATTCTTACGGTATATCTGGATGAAACTGTTGTACTTTTCTACATTGAGACAATTTTGAAAGCGTTATTAAAACTCTGTGAAAATTTGTTAAATCGTACAGCATTGTAGGTTCAAAAAGTTCCGAGTCACGAAGGCCAAAATAATTTTTACATGTTTCCAGAAAAAGTTTTATATTTTGACAGCACAAGAACTGTAAAGAAAGAGAAATTAAATTCGAAGTTAATATTTTTATTTTTTATATTGAGAAATTAAACAGAAAACCAAAATAGAATAGAAGTTAGTAGAAGCCATAATAACAATTTCACATATAATTTTTATGTATTCTTAGAAAGATTTAATGGATCTCCTCCAGTGGTATTGGCTCCCATTACGTGCCATGCAGACGTCTTAAAGACAAACAAATTTTTATTTGTTCTTTAGCATTTCAATTTTTAAAATTGAACTATGTACAACTTATTTATAGTGGGTTCTGAACCACTCAATGATTGTGATGTCCCTTCTGTAATTTGTTGAAAAAGCTGAGTTTAACCCATCCCATCCACCTCCATATTTGAGGTGATTGAGTATATATATATAGAGTTCATCTATTCGTATTTAAAAAAGAAGAGTTTTAAGAAAATATTCTAACGAAAAAAAAGAAAAGAGTAGACTTACAATACGAAGAGTATCTATTGATTGTATAACTTCAACATATTGCTAGATTTATTGAAAGTTTTATTAATATTGACTGCCCTAGCAACATTCGTAATTGTGAAATATGCAAGCTTAATTGGAAAAAAAATTTATTAGCAATATGAAAAAAATCACAGAAAATATTTTCTACGTCGCTGTACAGATTGAATTCGAACAGCAATAAAAGATAATTTCGTTTTTGTTGATAATTCACTTCACATGTGTGCGCTAATATTTACAATCATTATTTTTGTATTTCGCGGAGCTTATTAGGGGAAATTTACCGGATATTATTATGGCAATGAAGTGTGCTTTTAAAAAGTTTAGAAGTGATTCTTTTTGTGACTAAAGATCTTTATAAAAGCGGCTTTTTTTCGTTGGAACGTTGTTAGCAAGGGATTTACAAAATTTAAAATGACATATGAAATGGTAGCGCAAAAAATATTCTGAAGAAATCCGCCCTAACAAGTTCTTTTCAGGTAGATGATGAGGATCTGAGAAGAAAATTCCTTCAAAAATTAGTTCTTGGTATCAGGAAGAACGGAGAACCTGCTTAAATGCAATTGTTTAATAACATCTTTAAAAGCTGCTTTTAGAAATCTTTCATTCGATTTTTACAACCTATTAAACATTCTACATTTGTTTTGGCATTTGAGAGTCTTGTTGGATTCTCCTATATCCCTGCTTACATAGACGCAAAAGAAAAAAAAACTATAAACAAATGGTAACGCATTTTATGTCACTATAAAACTACTTAGCCGTTGATTTCCCAGTATGTATGGAGCTTATTGGTCCACTATCACTATTTAATTATTCTGTCTTTGTTCCTTGTTATCAGTAGTATCGGGTGTCAAGTTCATTCAGCTTATTAACAGTTTTCTTTAGTTTTGGATTTTCTACTTCCATGTTGCTGTGTCCTCCATTTATTATATGCAGTGCTGCAGATGACTCTAAGCGGCTGATTATTTTTTGAATGATATATGCTCATGATACCTTTTATTTATTAATCTCTTGGTTCGTCCGATGTATTTCTTATTGCAATCTTCACAAGTTATGCTATATATGCCAGTTTTATTCATGTTATCTAATTTATTCTTTTTATTCCCTAGTAGGTCCATTATGCGTCTATTATTTTTATAAACTATCTCCAAATCATTTTTCTTCAATACTTTGTTATGTCTTCGGTTAGGTGATCTTCAAAGGATATTTTTAAATAAACAGGACGGTACCGGCTGGGGCTAAGTCGATTTCGGCACATGTTTTGATCATATTGCTCAACGTTGGTAATATTCCTGCTATTGTGAACAAAGGTTCCATACTTTCCATCGAGAAAGGTAATTTCTAAAAAGAAAAAGCATTTCATTTTTGTTTTCTTGTAATGGAAAGATGTCTGTGATACATTTTATTTATATTACATATCGTAAGTATACTGTAAGAAACCGCTAAGTCCAGTTTTGTCATAATTGAATTATAACTATGTTCCTGAATAGACGTTTAAAAAAAATAAATAAATAATAATAATTGTGCTTTTTCGATTCTGGCAAAAGTAGCCTTAGGGGGGTTCTTGATATATTACCTATTAATAAAAATAACTTTTATATAGTACTATTTTGGCTTATAGAAGTGTAAATTGATGAGTTAACAATTTTTCTAGCATGTCTTTTTTCCAAACTTTATTAAGATGAAAACCCTAGACCCAGACTCGAAATGCCTGAGGACCCATTGTGCGAATAATTGTACTGTTCAACAGTTAATTATTCTATTGAATTTTTTAATCTGAATATATCGAAAAGTGTGATAACATATTGACAATCGGCAAAATTTTATCAGCGGCTATTTGCACGTTGTCTGATGTCACTATCTCATTTCCGTTTTGTGTATAGAAAAAAAAATACTTCAAATGATATCTTTCTCACTTTTAAACGATTATTATCGAATCACTTATTTCTGAATTTTGGTTTATACTTAGGCTATATGTTATTTTTTGTTAGTGAATCTTTAATCGTCGAACGAAATAGACCATATTATGACCAAAGATTACACAAAAACTTTTACTGTCATTTCTAAGCAAATTCAGATATCAATCTGCAAGTTTTCTTATAGACTCTACAACTATCAACAATAATTTTTCCCATGCATTATATACTAAAACCTCAATTTGATTCCTTTATACCATATTTTAATTTAGATAACCACTTGAGTTCCGTAATATCTCACAGATTATATCCAGAGAAATTGAGCAGCGATCAGAAAAGTTTTATTTCAATAGCCTTAAATTATTAATTTTAGAGATCCATAAAATTATGGCCCTTCATTCAATCATTTCACTCATCTAAAACCATTTTACAGTGTTGAAAATAATTATAAACTTCCGGGAATTTTAGTTCATTTACTGCTATTCAATTACAGTGTTTTGTTGTTAGTGATAGCTTTGCCATAGGTCTCCTTTTTGTTAATATAAATTCATTCTGTAATTAGCCGGAAATATAACGAGTTTAATGGAAATTTTACACAGTTGTTGGAAACAAAATACAAACTCCATTAAAATTTTAATTGTAAATTATTATAAGATGTCTTTAATGCTCTATGCTGTAGAAATATGCTATTAGGTGTATGACTTCCGGAAAAATAAAGAAAAAATCTTGACGACATAATTTTCTAGCAAAGATTAGTTATTCAAAATGCCGAGAGGTAAAGAACTGAATGATATTGGATAGCAAAGAATTCTTGATCTGAAGAGTTATACTTTAATAGGCAGAAGCAAATTGTCATTCAAATTCGAAGACCGCAATAAGATTTAAAAAAAAGGCCTTTTCTTCTTCAATCGTAAAATTGTCTTTTTGGTTTTTAAAATTCATCCAAAAAAAAAAGATTATTTTATTGATAACCGGTTTTAAAATAGGTTGTTTTTATACATAAATCACCGTATAACAGTTTGGCATTCTGTGCTTTAAATTAACTCAAAGCAATTAGTCGAAATAATTTTTTTCTTAAATCACTCAGTTCTTTCTACAATCTTTTAATTTACGTAACTTTGCGTCGTATTACTTCCGATTCTTTCGAAATCAACTTCAGAGTACCACAAGGTTCTGTTCACTTACCCACACTTTTTATACTTTTTACAGAATGATCTTAGAAAATCTAATTTGCAATATTGCATACCACCTTACCCTTAATTTTTTATACTCTTTCGTACCAGTAACGTATTACAAAGATGCGATACTAACATCAATCATAAATTCAATTAAATATGTATCTGTCAATATTGTAGACATATTAAATTCATCCTCTTTCAACATCTTGGGTATTATTTTTCTTAGGCCCATCGTACATGGGATGTTATCAGCCTTGACTGCTGGGGGGGTTGTACCGCCAAGAGGCTTGGAGTTTCAATTCGATGCATTTATACTTCTTATGTAAGATGAGATAACTCCAAGATTCCCAGCAGCTCAATCACCCAACAGCTGATGATAAAAACGTTCCATGTATGGCGGGTCTTAGCTAAACTGTAATCACATTTTTTCTCATCTACAAGTCTAACACTAGGCTTAGACAAAAAAGAACGGCTTCCAAACTCATTAGGGAT
The DNA here is from genome assembly GCA_006980735.1 of Dasypogon diadema. Taxonomy (NCBI): domain Eukaryota; kingdom Metazoa; phylum Arthropoda; class Insecta; order Diptera; family Asilidae; genus Dasypogon; species Dasypogon diadema. The sequence goes on from QYTT01093146.1 coordinate 30,576, forward strand.
GCTATTTTCAAGAGTCTTTCACTTTTTTATAATTAAATTAACCCTTTTAGTGCCAGGGGGCCGATATTTCGAGATTAAAAATCGCCCCGTGGCCCCGTGAGTGCTATTATCACTTATACTTCCCATTTCTCCTGAGACTTTAAATGTTAACTTCAGTCAATTTTTCTCACCCACCAGGCAAATAATTAAGATATTAAGGTAAAGTTATCCAATGATGTTTTTACGTATCCACTGAATCAATAATTATCCTTATACCTTGCATGAATTCTGCATATCCCCAAAAGTCATAGATTAACAGTCGTTTGGGAATATTTCAACTGAGAATGGAAAGTTTTTTTTTTGCTAGATTTATAACAGTTTATCTAAAATTACTTAGACTGTTTTTCAAAACAATTCTCTGTACATTAGAACTACATATATATGCTGCTACAAAATTGCATCCAACTAATGATTGCAATCATCAAAATGATATTAAACTTGAGGCAAGTGTTTACGACATCTTCTCAGATAAAAATATCATGATAAACTGTATAACCAGTAAAATTGTTTACATAGTTATTCACGTAATAAACCCAAATTCAATTGGTACTTATTCACGCTATCTAAAAATAGTTTACCAAGCTCCATTACTCTATTAAATATTTCTAAGTTGAGGAAAATTCAATGTATAGCATTCGTTTCTGCAAATACATTAGTTGGATGATTGTGCGGGTGTATGAAATATGATGTTCATTAAACGAATGTTATTTGAAGATTAATTTCAAATGTAAACATATCTGGGTAGGGTTAAATAAATTGTTGCGTGGAAATGTCTTTTTTACCATTTTCTGGTATACTCTGAAAATTTATTATGAAGCGGAAAATTTTTTCATGTAGGTACTGCTTAATTAGATAGATACAACAGATACAATATTCATATAAAAAAAGATAGAGAATTATTTTGGTTATATTTTTACCACTTATGTAAGTATGAAATACAAAAATAGAGTTCATATTATATTCCATGTTTTTGTGGTTGTATTCAGAAAATTGGAGCTATTCTAAACAAAATGATTCCATACAAGCAACTGGGATCGGTAGACTATTTTTGATTGATAAATTTAGGAAAAAACTAGATGTATCTAAGAATAATTTTAGTTACATACGTTGAGCGAAATTCGTATGAAGGACTCAAATGTAAAATATTCTCTTTAATTGCTTGAATTTCTTACTGGAATATGAAATGTTGAAACCGAATAACTGTCAAGAAAAAATCAAGATTTATTGTATTTCTTATGACAGCGAACGTGTATAGAAATAGAAAAAAAAGTATGGAAAAGATTTATTGTAAGCTTTTCCGTAAAAGAATTGGATATATGGCGTAGGTTACCGAAATCAGTAAGTATGTGAAGATGTAGAAGGCACATTTCAATGGAAGAACATAGGGGAAGGAGAAATACTTACAGTTAATTTTTTGCAAATCATCCTGTGCTACTAATTGTAGGAGATAATTATAATTTTTTAACAATTACATGTAAGTGGCGGCCATATTAAATTAAAAAATTCACTACGACGCCTCCTTCAGCCGAAAGTTTTTAAACCGAAAAAGTTTTAGAAATGTGTGTAACAAATAAAATAACGAACCTCGTAGACGAAGTATATTTTACTACCATTACACCAGTATGGCTTCAGAAAACAGAGCACTCAGCAACTGATCACAAGATTTTCGGATGGAATCAAAAATACACTCAAAGGGGGACTTCAATAGTGTGATGCTATTCCTGGACTTTAGAAAAGTCTTCGATACATTTACTCTTGAGCTAGTGTTAAATTCTCTGAATGATATAGGTGTTAGGATAAAATACAGGTTTAGATTAGGAATTATCTGATAAATCGTAAAATGTGAGTGAAAATTGGCAACTGGAACAGTGACGGAAGTGAGGTAAAATACGGTGTTCCTCAGGGTTCAGTTCTGGGCCTCACATATAAACTTCTACTGTTAAGCTATGCATATGCTAACTTAGTAGTGTAAAAGTTAGATGTTAATGAAAACAAGTTATTGCAAAATGGATGAATAAATTGAATTGAATCTCAATAACTTTAGAACATAAAAAATGGCCCCCATTGGAAAAGAAAATATTTCAGTAGAGTATTATTTCAACCTCAACTGAGTTGTATCAAGCGAATATACGTATAAATCTAAATCATACAACAAAGAAATCATAAGTCTCATCAGGGACGAAATTTCTATAAATATGAAATTTCACGGTGTCTGCATCAAATGCTACCATACTTCTGCTGTGTATCCTGGATCTCAGGACACTGGTAAGCGCTAAAAGTGCACACCACCATCTATTGCTATACATATTGTGGTCATGGTCATGATGCTTAGATCTGGCTAATGCACGGTGGGATTTGATTTATTACAAAGTTTCGAGTAAAATGTTAAAGTATCTTGTTTTCCTGTTTTTCGACTCCCTCTTCTTTCAAGAAATAACACAAAAAAAAACTTAATACTAAATTTAGCTTTCAGACTCTTCTCACCGATTAATAGTGCATGCCAGGCTCTGTTGTTATACCAGTTACGGATCCTTTTAGATGATGGAAAATAGATATATCAGAGTTACTACCATAGGACACCCCCCCTCTTGTTCTTGTATTTGAAATAAGTTTTCATTCCTAATTTTAAATCATGTTATTGCATATATCGAGGGCTTATGATGAAAAGCTTCTATCCCACATTTTTTTTAGTGCTCTAAAAGGAAAACTAATTAAAATTATACCACTCTGACATAAAATTTTTTGAAAACAATTTTTTTTTTGTGTGATAGATATGTCATTTCTAGGTTTTCTGCTTCCATTTAGAGATAAAATTTGAGCAAAAAAAGGCTCCACACAGCTCCAAAAACAACGATTCCCTATATCGATTGGCATCTCTCAATCAAAACGAGTAATTAAGATTCGAGCGTTTTACCTGAAATTGAAATGGACATTGCTTTCCGAATCAGTTTTACATGATGGTGAATCACAAAAATATTAAAGGACAAATCGCGTAGAGGATATTACACTGAAATACAATTTTTTCGTACTTCATTTCACATTTTTAATTTACTTTACGTATAGAAAATCAAAGAAATATGGTACAGGGGCGAGTTTATTTTTCTTGTTTTTTAATTTGATGTGAAAATACATTTTTAATTTAACGAAATTAAAAATTACGTTAATTTTTAAATTGCAAGAAGGACAATTTCAAAGCTAAATGACTTAGAATATGAAATTCTTTCACATTCTCTACATTTCCCGGAACTTTCATCTACAGATTTTCATCATTTTAGAAGTCTGGACAACTATCTCAGAAATTTACAATTTTCTGATCCGCACTTTACAGAAAATTGCTTCAAGGACTTCATCGCCTCGAGCCTCGAGAAAGAAAGATTTCTGGAAAAAAGGAATTATGGACTTTCGTTGGGAACAAACGATAAATTCTGACGGTAAATATTTTAACGAATAAAATTTATTTTTTCCTAAAATACAGTCCCGATAGGTACTATACCTGTACTACTAAAAGGGTGTTGCAGAATATCCTAGGATAGAGTACACCAATCGATTCTTTTAAGTGTCCTGAGCAACATTTGTTTGGAGATCCTCTCTTGAAAGTGTTTCCTTTTTCCCAAAATACCGACTGAAATTTTTTTTGTTCAATGAAGAAAGTGCCTCCACTATAAAAATCTTCCAAGATGTTACCTAAATACGTTTTAAAGAAGATACTCAGACCGTTATAATGATACTTCACGGTGTATATTCTAAATCATGAAAGGTCGAAATTGAAAATTATTTTAAATCTTGTTAAAAATTCGAAGTATTGTTCGTGTGTACTTTCAATGATCCATCGTCTGCTCCCAACCCAAAACACATATGTTTTTGTTTGAGGAAGTCTATTAAGGTTTATTCACTCAATGAAAGGACGAAAGTAGTTAAATTTAAAATGCGATGAGTCATGGTAAATGAGATTTGCATAAGGTATTTCTGTTATCTGGTATAACCTTTAATTGCTTAATAAATCCAGCGGATGTCTTTTCGAAAAAGTTACATAATTTTGTAGTATCCACCTGTTTACGCAAATTAATATCAAAAATTACCTTTTAAAAGCCTCAAACTGCTGCAGTCCATACGAACATTTTTTGTTATATCAGAAATATCAATTCCATTATATTTCATTTCTTTACGCCTCCCACGAGATTGACATACAACCCTCATAACCTGTCTTAAAAGAGATATGAGAATGTATTGGGCAATTCATCCTTAAGTTTGTTCCTTCCTGGGCTTTAAATTAACATATTAAATTATCTGGGGAAGTAATATGAGATCCAGTAGATTATTTTCAAAGTAATGCTTGTGTTCTACCGGGCGTCCTTCAATTCATGTTTGCGAAAACCATTACACTTTTTGCGTGGGTACAAGGAATCATTTTGAGCACGGACAGGGATATCTCCACATTTTTAAGACTACCCTAGACATTTTAAGGAAATTACATATCAAATGCAATGTCTTATCTTTTTATATGACATTTACACTCATTTTCTTATTTCGTAATACTCTGAAAAACTGCAAGAGCGAAGTATCCGAGAAGTTTATATTGAACTGAAGGCAGAAAAAACGAATTTCCTTTTTGTGATATATTTTCTTGAAATAGCTCTTCGTAGGAGTTTAATGCTGACATATCCAAGCTCACAGGGGAGTCGATTATTTTCTTCCAACTTGAATAGCCTCTTTTTTTCCCATTATATCCAAAATTAGTAGGTATATCTCCATCAATTTGTTCAATACTCACAGGCTTTCTACATCGTATATTTCATGTTAACAGCTGTGTCCTTAAGTTTGTATACTGTCCTTGATTACTCACCCATCATGTCAACCTAGTTAAGTCAGATAAATACCTGTGCAGGACACATTTTGTTGACACGTTGACAACTTAATAGGACATCCTGGTATTATGTGACAAAAGAAGTAGAGAAAAACGCAAATATCCCTCGTTTTTCTCACATATAAACAGAGTTGAGGCGGCCCATTAATCTGACAGGCATATTTCGAGTATATGATCGTTGGCAACGGCTAATTTATCGCACCTTGTAAATCGATATTCTCACCGTCCATTTGCTATTAGATAAGATATTGGGTTCGACATTTGTTTTGCCAACAATGTTTCAAGTTTAAGTAAAATGAGGATGACGAAAATTTCATAAATTTTCAGCAATAATATAATCTTAGAAGTAATTCAGAAGAATTCGTGGACTGTTAACTAATTTTGGTTCTCACTAGGAAAAAAACTCATCGACACGCTTTTGAACCCCATCATTTGAATTTAATATTGTTTCCTGTTTAGGTAATTTCGTAGAGTTTGGAATAAACGGACACTAGGAGGAATTAGATCTGAATAATATGGGGACGAAGAAGGATTTTCAATGTACAGCGACTTGCTACTACGGCTTTATGTGTATCCTAGTCGGTATCATGTAAAAAGATATTCAGGTGTGTTTAGACAATTCGACACTAAAATAATGAGTATTATCTTGGCAAGGCCTCAATATGAAAAGATTTTAAATAAAAAAAACTGGGTGCGACTGGTCTATCCACACTGTCAACTTCCCATTTTGCAATTTTGTTTTGCTTTTTAAAGTTTAATTGTTATAAAGGAAACGGCCAATTCAAATTTGAATTCCAATTCAAAAGTTGAATATAAAATTTTCTATTAAAAAAAAAATTGTAGGCTTTTATACACTGTACCTGCGACAGTTTTAAATATAGGACACAAAGTTCAGTACATGAGGAAAGCCAAGAATTAATCACTAAGAGCCGATCCTAGACTTGTGGCTGTAGGCTTATTTGGAAATTTTTTATTTTCTTAAAAATGGAAAAATGGGTTTTAGTTAAAAATAAAGATAAATTTCAAATGATGGTAAATTTTTGAAACATTCATTTTAACGATCGTAAGAATTATTGTCATGAAAAAAGCCAGCGTCTGAGACGGGACCCTTCGTTTAGGAGCTACGAATTTTACTCTTTTTTACATAAATTTACCCTTTACTTTTTTACGCAGATTTCTCGAAAAAGGCTGTATGATATGTTGATGGCAGATTTATTAAAAAGCTTATATTTTCGAGTTACATTGTATTCCTTTAAATCAATACAATAAAATCCATAATCTCCGCTCCTCGTCGTCCAGGAGATCGCTTTTACTCATGAGGAGGAATTTGCTTTTTAGGGACTTTTCCACTTAACTCCTCATAAATTATTTTCTGTACATTCTATGAAGCTAATTAAAACGTTATTTGATAAGATATTAGTAGGAGGGAAGAGAAGGTGGAAGATGGCTATTTTTATACAAAAGAAGTCCAACATTTATTACATTGCCTTGAAAGATAATTATAAAAAATTCGGAAATTAATCAAATAGATGAGTCTGTATTATTTTTAGGTAATGTGATTTCGGATATTCTTAAAGAATAATTATGCCAAGTTCTATAAGAAAAAGTCAGTATAGGTATGTAAATAATATTACAAAAAGTGCTTTGCAATGAGTTATTATAAAATGATGACGAAGGAGATTGAAATAAGGCCACAATCCCACAATGTAAGAAATGGGACACTAAAGAAGATGACTATTTGGAGGACTTCTTTTGAAAAAGCTGGACACAGGAAACTAAATAAATAAAAAGAATTAAAAAATAATTTTGCAAAAGTTTTCAGCACGATTTTCGCAAAGCATGATTCTTGAAAATTTCTGACAATTTGCAAAAAAAAAAATAAACGTTTACCTACATTCGCCTGAAACTTTTAGCAGCAAATCCTAAAAAGATCAAAATCAGATATCAAAAATTGGTCAACTTTTTCGTAAAATTATATTTCTAGAATTTAAATTTTTATGTATTTTTTGCAGTTTCATTTTCCGAGGACATCAATGGTAATTTTACTTATTTTTACTTTTCAAGTTACTACTTCTATCACTATAACGTTTGCTTTACCATCCAGCAACGCATTCAGGTAATCATTTTCGATTTGCAATAAGAACAAATTCTACCAGAAATCGCAATTGGAGAAGCTTTCTAGTCGGAACTGTAAAGTTCATAGTCTTATCTGTTTCTCAAAATAAGTTACAAAGCAAAATTTCAATCAATCAATCAAAATTTAATCAAAAGACCATTGTGTTCAAATGTCTTAGAAATTCTTAGGAAGTATTATATCCAATGAAAGATTCATAAAACTGAAAATGCAACAATTTTATAAACCAACTGAGACAAACACAAACGTAGCATTATAGAAAGTAATTCAAACAAGTTACAATTTTCCAACTTTCTCAATGCAAATGTTATTTTGCAGTCCATACCATATGCGCCTGCTACCAACTATCCTGAATACTAGGAGCAATTTTTATCCATTTTCTAACACAGAATCCCAATTGAGAACGTGCAGATAGGGTACAAGTGCACGTACTCAAACTTTCAAAAACTAATTTCAAAAACTAAGTGAAATTACTTCCTTAACTTTCTTTAGTAGGTGCTCGTTCTGACCACGTTGTTTCTATAGAACTTTTTACCTTGGCTGGTGTCATGCCCACACATCACCCACCTCACTCTTATCTAATCTGTCGATGATATAATGAAATTTATGCAATAATTCTAAAAGTTTCTGCAATTCAAACCTTCTTCCTTATATGACGGAAATATATACTGACTGAGAAAGAGTTTATCATTACAATAAAAATTACAAATCCTCAAGAGATAATTAGGAAATTTCATAACACATATAACACTTGAGAAGAAAACCGATATTTTCAGATGATAAGAGCATTCATATGATGGTGTAGCTTCGCTAACCCTTTAATCAGGATCTAATAATAAAACCAGACAAAGGGAGGAACTTGACAAGCCCGTGCTAATATCAGTTGTTTGCGACAACAAGATTTATGAAAGTTTGAAAAGACCATTGATTACGTTCGTCTGGAGGCTATAGAGGTTAGAGTTTTCTAGGTTTGAGTTTAGTGCTTGCGGCACTTTGTTATACAAAACAACTCCCTCCCATCAGAGTTTTCCTCCTCCTGAATTCTCAGAAAACTTTCTTGTTGTCACGTGCCTAAAGTAATGAGGAATCAAATGAAGATTTTGTACCTCCTTGACTTTATGAAAATATTTTCTGGTAGTCAATCTTATGGAGGAATTTAAGTACATATATTTCGTGATAAGTTACTGATAAACATTTTATAGGGCAACAGGCAAAGTTTACCAAGTACATCAAGCAAATATTTGCAAAGATTATCGGCTGAAGCCAGCACGTGAATTTCTCCTCAAATTACATCATCTCTAGCTGAAAACTTTTTATGTGTTATGTACTTATTTATTTTAGTGTAAATCGATCACTAGAGGCAAAATAAATAAATAACAACAAGGAAGAATCGCCAATTTAATAGGACGATTTTAGTATTCAAAAAACAAAAAACGAAAAAATTGGATCGATACTTATATGGAGTGGCTGGGTGTGTATATCGCACGTAATGCGACTGCATAACCAGCATACACAGCTTTAAAAAAGAGATAAGAAAGAACAACGCTATAGAAGTTGTTAGGTCATCAGTTCCTGCAGGTGACTTAATGCTTGTCGACCCGAATGAAAAGTTAGTGTTTCCTCGTGCATACAGTACAATGATTGTTTTGCCCTCGAGACACTTTTATTTTCCAACTTTGAAACGGTGCGTTTATTAGATAACAACAGAAGCTGGGGAAAATCTCTTCCTTCCTCACAATCGTTTTCAGCACTCCAAAAATGCACTGGGGTGTGTGATATACAGATATGCCTTGAATCGATTTAGGCCAGAACTCCAAAACGATTGGAACTCTATAGAATATGTAATATTCTCCCAGGTATTGGATAATAACCGAAGTTCAGGGAAATTTCTTCCTTCTTCACAATCAGGGCCAAAATGGCCCTGGAGTCTGATATACAGCATCAAATCTATTGGAATTCCATAGAACATACGTATACATTATTCTTTCAGGTGCCGCTCAGATTTAACGTTTTTTTAAGGTATTGCCTAAGTTCAAGGGACAACCCTATGATGCACACATCACAGTTTAGGCGAAAGGAAATTAGGGAAAGGGAGATTGAAAAATTTTAACCTGACAAATGTTGTTGGTTTTAAAAGTACAATTGTTGTCAGCAACGTGGAAAGCCCCTAGTTAAGTTCCTATGTTAATAAAGAGAAACTATGATGTTCTTCTTTATTAACTACATCGCTTCTAGGGGTAATTCCATGCTGGGCTTCATTAAACGCTGCTCCAAAGAGTTCTTTGACCTTCAAGTTTTCTTAACATTATACCTATAACTCGTTCGTCCGACCAATTCTTGAACACGTTCCGCAGGTATGCAGACCTTTCTACGCTGTCCACATCGATCGTATTGAGTCTATTCAGCGCAGATTCATTAGATTTGTGCTTAGAGATCTCCCTTGGAACGACCCTGTAATTCTTCCACTGTATCGCGAACGGCTTAATCTTCTTGAGATGACTTCCTTGGTAAAGCTACATCACTTTGCCGATATAGTTTTTATCCACCAGCTCTTGAACTGTGTGTGTCACTTCAACTTAAAGGGATCTTCTGTGACCGCCGTTTCAACCCCTTCCATGAAGAACAGGCATTAATCGTACTCAACAAGACCCATTTTCTTCAAATGGTAGTTTAATAGACAATTTCCAGTAAGAACGCCAGTTACCGTAGACCTGGATGATTATTGCAGGATTCTTCCTTGGCGCTTAGTTCTCCGCTATTAAGACCTTTTCATATCTGGCTCTGACTCTTTAAAAAATCGCAGAAAGGTCCGGGTTCAGTGAAGGGTAATCCTGCACTGTCTTTTACAAGCCGATCTACAGAAGATGGTAGTCTATTCCACATTCGTACAGTGCGGCTTAAGACGGATTCTCGGGACTTCACTGTTCTGTTAGAGATCTTATCTTAAGAATGAAAGGTTGAAGACAGCTCGAAGCGTGGGTATCACGTATAGGGATTAATCTACAAGGAGTCAGACAAAACAATAGATCCTTTTGAGAAAGTCATGTCTCCAAAGTGCCATACGTAGGAGGATAGAATAGGAGGGTAGCGTTTTTAGATGATATAACTTGGGTTTGGCAGTGGACCGTCAATCACCTTTTAGTATAAATACCAGCCTCACATGTCTCCACATTTTGTGGAGCCTAACTAGCTCTGAAAAAGTTTTGTCAATATTGGTGTTAGCTCCTCAATCCTTGCTGTAGCAAATCTGGGAATATATCATCTCCCCCAGGGCAGGCCACTCTATTTTTCTTTTTGTGTTTGTATAACATTTGAGAATCACCTATTAAAGTAGAATCCTACATAATTGACAAAATTTTTGTATTTAAATTTCATTTTTACTTCTTTTTAATTTATTGTTAATTTAGAAAAAATAATTTTTCGTGCTAAATGACCCGCACAAACAGTGTGCGTTGAAAACTTTATTAATTTCATCTTAAATCCAGATTTGAAGTCTGAAGACATCGCCTTAAGATGTACCCTTTTCATTGAATAGAGAAAGATCTAAACGTGCCGGGGATTGAAAGAGTTTTTATTGAACAGGACAAGATTTATTGATTAAAACTTGCAACAGAAATTTTTATACTCCTCTAATTCCCTGCACTGCCCTTGATGCTTCAGCTCATCACAAATTCAACACTTTATGTATCTGAGCAAAAAATCTCATTCCTCTGTGCATATAGACAGTAAGTAGAGGGACTTTTGTAATATCATCGAGAAAAGGGCAAAAAGGCAACACTTTTCCCATATGTACGTCAATATTTGAATGAATTTGAGTAATAGTTTTGGGCTCACGTAAGAGGAACGACCAATTCTACACCTACATACCAACTCCTCTATAAAGTTCCCGATATAGAAAGACAGGCTCCCAACATCTGTAGTTGTCCTTCGATATGTCAAGGACGCCTTAAGTTCCTTGAATACAGCGCTGCAGTGCTGCACAAGTATTTTTACGGAACGATTTAGTTCCAGGGAATAAATTACGAAAACAGGAACAAGGTCGAGTGTTTGCATTCAACCCCCGGATTCTGAAGTCAGCAAAACCTCCAAAGGGGACCCTGTCTTAAGTGAATAACGAAGATAAAAGTAAAGCCCTAATAATTGGATCTTCGTGCCTTCGCATAAATATCCCTGATTCCCCCAAGGAATCAGACAGCCAAAGACACTATCACCGGAAAAAAAATGCTCTCACAATATCAATGCAGCCACCGAGGCACTGTGAACAGTTCTAATTGGGGGGCAATGACAGAACAACCAAAACGGCTGGCAGGCGGAAGGAAGTTACATAAATAGAAGTTGCCTCCCAGCCTCCCTCGTTATACAGTGGAAATTTGTTGCACTCACCTGGGCCATTTGCGGCTTTCGATGGAACTCTCTGGTGTCAAGGGCATTCGGATCCAGAAAGCTAATTAAGTTACAAAGCAGCACTCCATCCCGTAGGGTTAGGGCGAGGACCCTTATTTCAGATTCAGGCCAATTTGCCTTATGATCTGGAGGAATTACTTTACACCGAGTCAGCCAGGCAGCACATTCGCGCCACAAATCATCAGCCGCCATGGCCATTTTAATGTTGGTTTTTGATTTTACTTGCCAACTTCAATCACTGAATTCTTGCACTAAACTACACCACACCTCTGAGAAAATTTGGCACTATACACTTTGGCACAATGACCGGGAAAGAATCTAGGGATTTCTAATATCGTTTTAGAAGGGAAGTTACACGTAAAACGGCATTTTCCGCCCGCGATAAACCACACACTCCAACAGCTGTCAAAATTTGTCTGAAGGAATCTAGGAATCTTCAACAGGGGCGGCGAAAATCAAAGAAACTGTTTAGAACGCATTGCATCGCATCCTCATATTTGTAGAATGAATTATTGGGGGCGCTTCACTAGTTAGTAACGGTTCGGTTCTTTAATACCAGACTTGCGAGAGTGACATCTGAGTTTGAAGTCATGAAAGGACAAGGATAAAGATGTCACTTTCAAATTAAAAAATGATTACGAAAAGTGAAAATAAAATAGTTTATATTTATAGTGATGAGCTATTATTTTGGAGTAATAAAAACCCAGCAGTCGCAGGTAGAGTAAGTAGACGAAATTTTCTTGGATAAGAGACGTTTACTTATTCGTTTTTAAGTGTAGGCTCCGATGGTTCATGAATTGATAAAATCCTACGGACTACTTAAACTCATGGAAATAAGTCCACCAAAGGTCTGTATACGTTCAGATTTACGTAATTTCCACTCAGAGGAATATCTAGGATATATCCAAAATATCAAAGAAAGCGATGAGGACCAGGACCAGGACAGTGCACTAGATTTTGGTTTAGGTATGGAAGGCATTCTTTCATAAAATTTCACTGATTATGTCGACACCGTCAGGTTTTGACTGTCCAATATTCCCTGGTCTCTTCAAATACTCTCTGATGATAGCAGGGAGTACAATTAAAGCGGCTGAAGAAATACTCAACGGAGAAAGGATTGTGTTTAACTGGTTTGGTGGTTGGCATCATGCGGAAGGAAGTAAAGCCGCAGGCTACTGCTACGTGAACGACATAGTCCTAGGAATTTTAACATTGCGCCAAAAATTTCAAAGAATTTTATATATTGATTTGGATGTGCATCACGGTGAGTTCATGATTGCCGATTACCGATTCGAGGGAGGACCAGGGGTTAAAATTAATGACTCTGGAGAATCGCAGCAGAATTAAAGCATACACCTCCGCCTGGAATATGGTTGCAAACTTCCCTGAGTTCTGGGGTACCTGAATGCATTTCTAGTTCAAATACAATTTTGATTCCAACAGCCCCGTTTTTAATTTAATTTTGCATTTTAGGAGATGGAGTAGAAAATGCCTTTGAGTCGACTAAACGCGTCTTTACATTGTCCTTCCATCAGCACGAGCCAGGATTCTACCCAGGAACTGGAACAGCAGAAGATTGTGGATTTGTAACAGCGAAAGGGTATTCCGCTAACTTTCCATACAAATCCGGATTAGCAGGGGAATTATTTCAAGAATATTTCAAGAGGTTCGGATTATTTTTTGCTGACAGTGAAATTTTCACACAAACTTTAGAATTACTTCACAGATTTTTGAACGATATCAACCCCAAGTGTGTGTCATTCAGTGTGGGGGAGACATTATAGTCGGTGATCATCAGGGAGGGACCAATATCATCCCGGGAGATATTATTACCTGCATGCAAATGATTTTCACTTGGAATATCCCACTGATGATCTTGGGCGGAGGAGGTTACAATTACCCGAACACTAGTCGCTATTGGACATTGCTCACATCACTAGCCTGCAATAAGGAATTAAATGTTGATATTCCCGAGGACAATGAGCATTTCCTATCGTACGGACCTGATTTTGTTGTCAACATATCCAGGAAGAGGCTGGTGGATATGAATAGCAAAGAGTACCTTGAGAAAGTTGCAGAAACAATTGAAAGTAAGTAAACCTTGTATTAATACGTTTAAAAATAAATCCGACCTCTCTTCTAGATAATTTCGACAAGTACGATTTGTCAGCCATTTAGCCGGGAATTCTCACTGTAAGTCCCAAGCCACTAATTTTACAAGTATTGATTTTATAGACAAAACAAAAACTCCTTAGTAAAAAATTTATTTAATTAGCTTCAGCACTGTTCACTTAAACCTAATACAGCCTCATAACTCATCTTTTCCTCCTGGTTTCCCAGAGTCTCCCTTTTTATTCCCCTTTGGCAATGTTTCATAGAGACACTCGGAATTATCACCTTCCAGTGCTCTCTCTTCGCATAAAAATTTAATTAATGGCGTTTGGTCTTGATATTTGAAGTACCAATTGTCGATGTCGTCTTCATACTCCTCTAAAAGATTCTCACACTGGGTCTTCATGTTTGTAACTTCTACAGGCGGTTTATCCCACAACTCGTACGGGATGCCCAAATCTACCTTGACACCTTTATTAACCAGTCCATGTAATGTTTTGAATGTTTGGGACATCCCTTTAGCAAATCTTGTACTATCCTCTCGTTCCTTGTGCAGATTATAGTCGAGTACTTTGTCGCAAACATTTTCAAGCGATTCCAGAAGTCTCAATTCACTTCTTCTGTATTCGGTTCGTTTTTTAGGTTTGACATCATCAAGCGAGTACCTAGATAAAGAAATGTATTTGTAGAAGTCAGATTTATTGATTATTCCAGATGATCAATTACCCCAGTTCTAAAACATCATGAGACTTCCCTGTTTCAGAAAGTCTGCCTTGAAGTTCTGTGGCTAATATTTTACATACTTCACATTTGCTTGCATACTTTACACCCTCTTTTTCTTCTGGACCACACAATACAGGCAGAAATAGTAAAAAACTGAGGAAAATCGAAGTAAACATCTTCGACTTATTCTACCTACAAGTGTTTGAGGTTAGGAAACAATAAATTACCCAAATATCTATTAGAATATCTTTAAAGTGTTGACACTGTCCTCTATACGTCAAGAGAAACTGTAGTTAACCGCCATTTGAGTAATTTTACTGCGAATGTTTCAAATAATAATAAATACGTTTCAGTTAATTAAATGATAAATAATTTACTTGAACCAGTTACAGAACCGTACAAAATCTTGCAATGTTCTAAGTAGGCTTGGCAAGCCGGTAATTTCATGTAAGCAATAAAATACGCGTAGTAATTTTCATACCAAATTCGATTTCAACTAAATACGGAAGTCAGCTTAATGTTTTATTAAATTGTATGCCGGTTCGTTAGCATATTTAGTACATTAATTACAATTTTTACATGCGTGCAAAAAAAGTATAAAAAATTCCTTCAACACAAGCCTTACAAATTCGGATTCCTCCAGCCTAAACCCTACAAAGTTTAGTTCAGGTTGATGTCGTATCTTACGATAACTAACGGTTAAACTTTACAAATGTGAAGTCGTTGAATAAGTGGTAGATTTGGAGGGAAATTCAGCTGAACGTTGTAGGAAGGCTTCCTTAAAAGATATCAGTATCACTTTCGTAGTGACGTGACAGTGGAATAAAATTAATAAAAAACAGTTAGTAAATAGGCGATCCACATCCAAGAATGATTCATTCTGTTGATTGGCGAGCAGTGAGAAAGCAATGGAAATTCGGTCAGTGAGATTTTGTTTGACAGGAAGGAAAGTGGGAATGTGGGAGTGAAGAAAACTGGACTGCGAATTTTTCCCAAATTAACGGTACTTTTTTAAAACTTTAAAAATTATAATTTTTTGACTTGAAATAGAAAATCCCATTTTTGAATAGTGTTTAACATTAAGTTCCTTGTTAAATTCCACTAACTGACTGTTTAGAATTGTCGATTTCCGCCCGTTGTGTGTTTAAAGCGCTGCGCAAAGTTCACAAATTTCAAAGAGTAGACGTTTCGGCAGCCATTTTGATTCTGAAAAAATTTTATCATCGGATCTTAACGGGGAATGAGATTTGGATTTACCAACACGATCCAAAAAAGCAAAATACCGTACAACGAATGACTCTCGTGAGGGTCTTCAGGATCCAAAAGATTTAAACTGGACCGCTCTG
>QYTT01093149.1:1209-38817 GCA_006980735.1 Dasypogon diadema
ATAAAATAGGTTTCGTTGAAGTGGAGTGTTTGAACAAGAGTGCATCCCCTTAATTGTACCAAGTTTACTTGGGTTTACCCCCACAAGTGTGAATGAGGTTTACTAGTGTATTTCCAGTGGGAATTGAGTTCGTAGTCTCAAAAAAATTAAATAAGAAAAAAAAAAAACTACGTGGCGCCCAACAAGGTGTTCAGGAGAAATCCTCGCCCTTTCTCCATCAGCTTAGCCGGCGGGATTACGCGCTCTATTGGGGCACGTAACAAAGTCCAAATTTAATCCCACGATGAACTTGAGCCGCCACATCAGCGTATCATCCAATCTATGACTTGTAAACATTTCACGTCCTTTTCCATATTGTCAACCTATCGAAAGTTCCCCTGCAATACTACCTTTTGGTGTTGTACTTTCAAAAGGCGTGTCCCGACCAGGTAAGTCTGTTATACATTTTAAGTAACTTACAATAGTTGCGTTTTTTCCATCTGATCCGGATCATTGAAAACTTTAAATTGTATTGACCCCAAAACTGCTTATAAACAGTTGGGAATTTCAGAGTGTGAAAAATTCATCAAATTGCCATAATTTTGAATCGTACGAAATGTCAAAATAGAAAATATCAAGTTTTGAAGTTTTGAATTATTCAACCTCATGGCAATCTGATGAATTTTTTTAGATTTCGAAATCGCCGACTGCTTGCCTGTGATCAACTTAATTCAAAATTTTCAATGATCCAGATTAGATGAGAAAAACACAGCTCAATTGCAATACGCAAAGAACCTGAACCCTTTCTCATTCATTATTCGCCGGTACTCATCAATACTCTCTCGAACTCCGCCACAGATAGGGTGCAGGATCTTCCGATTGAACACCAGATCTAAGATTTAACAAAGACTTTTTCTAGTTCGTGTGAATCCGGTGTCATTTATGGATTTATATATTTCATCCAGAAGTACCCACTTTCCGAACTGAATCATCTAATCTTACTACCATTCCCGTGGTATCAGACGAATTTCATCCCAAGATGTTTTAGTCGTCTTCATACCCAAGAATCTGCTTGGATTTGATATAAGTAGTATCCTGTAAATTCCACAGTTTCGCAGGATATGATCCAATACCAAATCAAATAAAATAACATACAGTCACTCTTTCCTTGCCTATTTTTTTATTTATTTGAATCTTCTGTGAGGTATTCTTTTAAATACGAATGTTTGCTGTGGGCTCCTTCGAGGATTGATGATCCTTCAAATATTTGCACACTGTCCAGCGTAACCTACAATGCTTGCCCGTTGATCCTATCGTACACCTGCTTAAAGTTTGTTTATTGGGGAAGCTAACTTTCGTTATTCTTAACCGCACAGACATAGACATAATTCTGTTATCTTTAGGCTGTACTATCTGTGGCAAAAGATTGCTGACATACGTTTCAAAGCACAATCCTTCTACAAACCGTGGACTCTTTTCAAGATAGAATTGATGTATGATACTCCTCATCTCAGTGATTAACTTCAGAAGTCATAGCTAGTAGCGCTCCAAAATATAAAAAAAATGTTTATTAAGTTTATCGGAATATTATAAAAGAAGTCTACATGGCATGAATTTTGCTACTGTTTACAAAATGTTATGTACCTCACCCACATAAGCGCCAGTTGAAGTTAAAACTTAAACCTGTAGGCAGACGGCACATTTTCCTAAATATGCCGTCATTAAGATTGTTAGTTTCAATTCTGACGGGACATAGTTTCCAAAAGATACACCAACACATGATCAGCCGCTCTAAGGCTCCTGATTGTAGAGGATGCGGAGAGGAAACAGAGATTGTTACACACTTCCTGTGCTACTGCCCGTCACTCTCGGTGAAAAGATTTAGACACCTGGGGCACCAGTTCCTTGACGAACTGCATCATGCAGCGTATACTGACTGCCCCGGCTTGCTTATACTCTCGGTGGAAGAGCAATGGGCCTAGAATGGCCTAAGTTCGAAGGACCCCCGCGATTTCATACCCTTTAGAAAAAATTAAGTCCTTAGTCGAAAAGCATCCATCCTGAGACATCTGAGATCTGTTCGTTTTTCTATAGTTCTACGGATGTTTACTCGTAAATCCCAACCTAGTTAAATTCTTAAAATCTGGCAAACTTAGATAACTTTATCAATTGCCGAGAAAAGGACAGCAGCATTACCGGCATAATTGTATAAAATGAAATCCTTTTAACAACGCCACCTGGATCTGAGATCTTCTTTTTCCTGCACAGATAACTTATATATACAAAGGATCGCGGTTGAGTCATGGCTGGCTATGAAAAAGAATAGGGACTGTAGAGCGGATGGACAATATTTTTCTTTTATGTCGTATTAATAATTCTGAAAGAAGACTTAAGTAGCAGTTCATACCCGATTCGAATATTTGTTGACAATGTCACGAAAACTATTGGACTCAGCAAAATCACCCTTCCATTCATTAGTAATAGTTGGAAATTGGGTGAAAAATGCTCAGAATAAGAATTGACTAAAATCTACTGAATTGCTAATCAAGTTTTCGAGTTGCTGTAGATCTACAGTACGAAGTCTCAGATATCACTCAGCCTGCGCCAGACTACATCCAGTCCACACAGGCCATGTGCTACTACTGAAATTTTGCAGCGCATCCACATTCCACGTCGACTGAAGTTTACCCGTAAAGCTCTCTTTCGAACAAAACAATTCTCTGTGGTTTTCTCCTTTT
This sequence comes from Dasypogon diadema, assembly GCA_006980735.1. Lineage (NCBI taxonomy): Eukaryota > Metazoa > Arthropoda > Insecta > Diptera > Asilidae > Dasypogon > Dasypogon diadema. Next base: position 3,927 of record QYTT01093149.1, read on the forward strand.
CCGAAAGTTTTCTCGTATGAAAATCCCCAAGGAAGAGCTGTCTTGCTGGACCTTAAGAGATATTCACTTTCACTTCTATTTCGGGTAGGCATAGACATAGGTACCCACCCAGTGTCAGGACTACAACCGAAGGAAGAAGGAAGTTCTTGCCTCAGAATCATAACAGAGGGACACATTTCCTAAGAAACATGATTGGGTCCATTCTTTGCGCCTGTAAAGCTGCTGTTAACTCTCCCCTAGAATAATACCACTGGGGGATGGAAAAGTTGTGTAAACACTTTGTCAGAACGACACTCCTAAATTCATCAGAAGGACCTCAAATTGCCCATTAAGGGCGGTAGTCTTTTTACAACAAAATTTTGCACTTAAAGCGAGCAAAAACAACTCTTGACATCGTGTTTAGGGTTCCATTCGTCATCCCACCCACTAGTCATGGGAGGATCGTGTAAAAAGAGTCATCTGAGAAAATTCCTGATGGAAATTTTCAATGCAAATCTTCGCTTTTCTAGCTAATTGAAAATTTTTCTTCCGGGGAAAATGGCATCGGACCTCTATAAACACCGTTCGCACTCTATCCATTCACAGAGCGCTCCTTTTACTCATTTTCTCGGGCTTTTCTTCAGTTTTTCGCCAAAGTACCTAAGACGATTATGCTAATTAAAAGCGACAAACCATCCTTTTGACAACAAAAGTAGCAAAATATTCGCAACCGGACACTGGAGAAGGTGATTTGCAGGCAAGGGTCGCCAGGATCCGCAGTCCCGGACCGGGGATTCTTTTCTAACTGTTCATCGCTTCTCCTTGACTGGACCCCGAACGGCTAATCTTGTTAAAAGTGTCCTTTCTCTCTAATGGCCTTTGTCTTCGGCGGGAATTAATGGGATTTTTAACAAGAAATTTAATTTAATGGAAAGTAATTTTGGTGATGACCTCTTCCCTTGCTTGCTTTTATTGTCTTTTCGGCGGCCGGAATTTTTCTCGAATTAATGATTTTAATTCGAACGGAAGGGGACAGGAATAGACGGTGAGAACGAACCACTTGTGGCCAAGGACAATTTTGTTAAGAAATTTTAATACTTCACGCTCGATTGAAGCTGAAAAGGGTTTTTGATTATATCTCGGAGGAATTTTTATTCCCATCGGCAGTGTACCGCTCCTTTGACAGAAATGAAGGAAATTTGATTTTAATTGTTGGAGGCATTCTTTTGAATTAAAAAAGGAAATTGGGGAAAATGTAAAGAATATAAGGGCAATACAGAAATTTAACCAAAAAGGGAATGTCCTGTGGGCTGCTCTGCATTTTTCAAATGGTACAGATCCTTTTGATCTGATGAAACCTCTCCACAGAGACTTATTTGAATCGACAACTTTTTAATTGCGCTGGGAATGGAATAAATGTAGAGTGGAAATATTATAAAGAGCAGAATTTAAGACAATTTTTTAAGGTATTGGCCTAAGCTCAGGGGACAAGCATATGATGCACACAGCACCACAGCTTAGGCGGTGGGAAATTAGGGAAGGGGAGTGGCTGCGCAAGTACAATCCTCATCAATAGAATCGCTTCAACCACTGGTATACCCAGATAAATCGCCGCGCTCTGTGCAGGATTTAAACTAACGCCAACAAAGGAGAAAATCTGCAGGAGGCGTGGATAGCAGTTTCATGAATATTTATTTAGAAGCCTGTTTGAACTCTTGGCCACTTGGCTTAGTGCTAGAAAAGAGTAACTGAATATGGTGAACAAAAGCCAAAATGCTCAGGTATACAAATGAAATCTTAATTTATATTTATTTTGACTTGATAGATGGCGCCATGTATAATTTATCACTTTGCCTTTCGAAAGCGAGATGTCAGAAGATTAATACTTGACATTACTGTAACTATGAACGTTCAACTGTAACACCTCTGCGGTCTCATTTGTTAAAAACATAATATTATGTATATATATATATGCATTTGTACCGCAATTAATTTTATCGGCCAGAGCATCTAGCAACCAAAATTACCCGTAAAATCAAGCTTATACATTATTCCAAGCCCGCACCATTAATTACTCGTCGGATTTCTCATTTTAATCAAAACTCATTACAAACGTAGAAAACAACTGGAATTATTTGGGCCGGAATTTCAATAATTTTCGGGCCGCACAAATGTACTTGACCACAGAAAATCACTGGATTGGTGGAAATTGTCCAGTTCCGTGCACCCTGCAAAATTCCATTTAATTTTGGCCCAGTGAGCACTCACAAATCCACTACAGCACAGCCCAGTTATTTCCAGGAATTTTCTACAAACTTTATCAGATTTTATGCACTCAGTGAACAGGTTTTGATCACGATATGGAAATATACGAAAATCAAAACGTTTCACCGCTAATCTGGGCAAATATTTAACTTGTACTGAATCACACGAATATTTCCTGGCTGACCGCCATCGCCTTTTGAATGCATTGGTCGGTCAGAGTCCGGAGATACCTGCCACGGTCAGCTCCCTTGTAACCCTTGGCATGACAGTTAGGAGCCAGCCTGCACCCGTCCACCTTTACTCCCATAATTCCCGATTTGTCTGCTGCCTGACATGCTGTCCTGTTGTCGGTGTCCTTCCATTCCTGCGAAACGCGCCCAACAACTCCGTTTCATAGGACCACGGTACCCTCTTAACATTTTGTATATTTGTTTACGTGGACGAAAGTTGCCCATCATGTGCAAGGGATCCGGGAGTTCTCCCGACCCGCACCGCCAGCCCTCCTAATTCAAATTTCATGTGATTCCATCTCGTAAATTTTGTTGGTCTTAGCACCGGTCGGAAAGGGCGATGGAAGGTCCAGGAAGATGAGCCAAGGACGCGCAGCATTAATTACAATTTATAATTAAGGGGTGTAAAACAGTGCCGGCAGGGCTCAAAAATGCAATTCATTACTTCCATGTCGCGAGTGGTAGGGTGCGAAGCACCACGGGCTGAAAGGGTGGCAGCCGGGCCCTTATGAAGTTTTCACGTCTCGCAGCCGTCTGAATCACATCCACCCACTATTAACCGCTGTCAGAGCCACTACTGTTTATGGCGGTAACTTTTCGCCAAAATGTTAAAATCCCACTGGCTGGTGGTGGCGGCGATGAGGTGCTCGAGAGCTGTAAACTGTAATTTAGTGGGACGCACAATGGCGGAAGGTTTTTTGGCAGCTGAAGAGATTTGTAGTGTTGAGTTAACCCGGAATCCCTCTATTTCGGCGGGCACACCCTTGTCCGGAAACGGAGATACCAAAAGTTTTGTGTTTGCAATTCACTGCAATGAATAAACACATTTTTCGAGTGAACGGTTCGCAGCTAAAAGCGCACTTTAGTTGCTTGGAAACGGGGCGGCGGTGACGGACGGCCGGCTTTTCGGGAAATTAAAAGCTTAAAAATTATGACCTCGCCGATTTCAATTGAGCGCACTACTTCACCGGACGTTTTTTAATTGCAATCGAGTGGTGGCTGAAGTTTTTTGCTGTGCGGTGTGTATGACGGCCCATGGTTTTATTTTCTCTTGAGTTGATTGAGTGCCCGACCCAGAGCTGTCCACGCTCGGCCCACTGGACTGGGACTGGGACGGACATCGGGTGTCAAAATGAAATGGATCTGCTCATCAATCATTAATGGAACGAAGCCTTTAATCACACCCGGACTAGGCGCCGGATTATGAGTTTTCAACATGAATCGTTCGTGCTAGTGTTTTAAAAGGTATTAAGTTCACCTGAAACCGCATATTGGTTAGCACCTGAAGGCTTTATTGCTCTACAGTTTATATTGGCTAATTGGCTGCGATAATTACTAGGCAGTAGTGGCTTTAAAAGAGAACGGCTTTCGGTTTTATGAAATTTATTAAAGGTGGATGGAAATAGCCAGTGGTCTCCTGTTTTTGTTGAACAAATTCAATGTAACTAAGAAGATAGTTCGATTATTCTTCCTATTGGTACAGCATCAGGGCGAAATTCGGTTACTGTTAAGTCATTAAAAGCGTTTGGGATCAAGCGTTATCATGTTGCAGAACTATATCTCTTTTTGAATAAGACGTAGACCCTTTTCACAAACAGTGTCAGGGTCCTACTCTAATAAAGATGAAATATTTTTTCGCTATTTTGCTATTATTGAGGTCGTTTAGGTCAATGAATAGTCTTTAAGATACTCTGATGGAGTTTCCTCTCTTGTCATCTGCCTTAGTAATCTTTCTTGATCCTGTCTGCTGAACTTTCTCAGTAGGTGGCTTTTGAAATAGCCTAATGAAGATATATTCTGTGTAGTCCTTTGCGAGTCAATCTGAAATCTTATTTCCTCCAAAACCTTACAACTATAGTGTTTACATCAGTTGTAACAGTTGCTTAAGGATTTTAATTTTAATATTATTAAACTGACTGCCGAACTTCTGTAGCGTGGATCTCCATTTTTGCACCACGTGTAATTTCATTAGTGTGTGGTACTATCGAAGATTTTTGAGATCCTCTTTAGTTTTTTGTGTACCAGACGAGATCAGGCCATCAGGGCGCCAGTTCTGTCAGTCATTTGAAATCATCTTGAATGGTAAGTTAAACTTATACCTTATAACGTCCAATAAGGAATTGGAGACCGACCCTTTCTCAAATTTTTTGGGATTTATTGGGTACTCTGCGGCACGACGTTAAAAGACATTCCTCTTTATAACGAGGTATAGTAGTAGAAGATCCATCAGTGTCTCTAAGGATGCAGTAAGACAGTAGCGCATAACGTCTTTTGCTCCTAACAAGTAAATATTGTCGCTTTTTCTATTTTTGGCTACCAGAGAACTTTCTATATTCATCTTTCATTTAAGCCTCCCGGTCGCAATAAAATGCCCTTTCCACGTTTGGTCGAGTGTTCGAGGAAAGTCTTCGATGTGGCATAAGAGCACTTCTGAGATTTTATAGAATTTTCTAACACGATATAAAAATGTTGGTAAATGGAGTATCCCGAAATTAAATATCAAAAATAAAAGAAGTGATAGAGTACGTTCCGATAGTGAAAAAAGTATGTAACAATAAAATGTGCATTCTCAACTTTTTTCAAGAAGAACTCTAGTTAAGATTTAATACCAAAATATTAACAGCTCCCAACACAGAAAATTTAAACTTGAAAATGTAAATTTAATCTTTAAAGCTCTCCTAAATGCGTTCGTCCTCCAAGTGTTTCTGTCTGGTACTCTGAGACTGTACACTTTTCTAAACGCGGCAAGCTAAGTGCCAAGTGCTCATCAAAACTCATCTTTGTGGCTCCAAAAATAATGCAATTAAAAATAGTCTCCGCTGCTTTACATTAACAAGCTTTACCCTCTCCAGGTCGTGAAAACCAGAGTCGCCAGACCCCTAAGACGACCCCGTAAAATCTGTTCCTGGGGTGATATAGATTGATTGCAATTTTTTTGTGCGGACCACACCATTTATCAAATTCATAAAAAAATTACTTCAATTTCTTTCAATTTGACGTACACCTCAAATCCTTCGATCATAGGGCAAAGATCAATCTTCCTTACAACTCCCTTCGGACAAGGCGCTCACATTGCACAGCCTACTACCCCCTCCAAAAATTGCATCCCCTGGAATAATCAATTACACACCCACACTCTCCGGCGAAGGAGGTCTCAGAACTAATTTCAGAAACAATATCTCATCCTTCCGTAGCTATGCCGCTAGCACAGTAGAAGTAGACCATGTCAACCGACATAGAGGGGGCGCAACACATGGCCCGAATCGAATATTAAAAATTCACCCCGGCGGCGGCTACCATGAATCGTAAATGCATCACCGGAGCCTGCTCCGCTCGGTATCAGCCCCGCCAACACCAAATGACGGAATCTTTCGAACTAATTTCAATGCAAAAGAAGTGAAGCAGCGCAGCTCGCATCCGCATCGCGGCAGGCTACTCCAGCCACTCGCTCGCCTCGTAAATTGGATTTTCAATAGAAATTACTCTGCGGGGGTGTAGTATATACAGTACATGTCATAATGTATGTAAGGAAACTAATGCATTACCTCAGCTAGACGTCTTAGAGGCGGTGGCATCTTTTATTGAGCTTGAAACAAGAAAGCCTGAGAGCAGTTTACCAACTTCTGGCACCACCACCACGTAATCAAAGATTCAGGGAAGAATAGGTATGAGCTGTTGTAAACTCCTCGTGGTTGCCGGTGGATTCAGGTACCCCAGACTAACGTCATGTGTGTGTGCACACAGAACGACTACCCTTTATTGCCGAGGGTGGATTTTAAAAAGGGCTGGGTGGCACTAAATTTAATTGGAAACGCGACACTAATTCGATTTGCTTGTTATCAGCTCTCCATTAATGCACCGGGTACGGTGTACTAGGGATTCACCTTTCATGTCCCGGGTTGCTGTGTTCTCTGATGAATTACTTTGCCACAGGCGAAAGTGTTATGGTACAAAGTTTTACGACTCATCCATTCCAAAGAGCTGGGGGAGGCTGTTCCACCCTATGACATATGTATGCAGTCGAGTGAGGTTTCAACGGTTGAAACCACCAAAGATCAAACACACTGGAGTATCGCTGTGCATAGTGCAGCGAGGGAGATTTGGTATGAAATAGCTATCCTCGATGGGAAGTGATTCGGGTCACGGGGTCATATTTCGAATAACTATGAATTTTATGACCTGCTGCTGAAATGCTGAAAGTTTGGAGAAAATGTACTCTCAGATCATATGCTAGGTTTCTTCTTATTGCACTACTTTAACTAGGGCACAGGAATCTCAAATCCTCCACTAGCAATCGCTTCGGATTCACTGTCCACTTGAGTGCTTCCAACTTGGTTTTAGCAATTCAGGATTCAGTGCTCCCGGACTGTAACTTGCATCTAACGTAAATGCCTATAAAGCAGCAGATAAACTTCCTTTCCTCCTAGGGTTCTAACAATAAAGAAGTTACCTGCATGCCCTGTTTGGCTATGCATTGTCCTGCACACGATTAATTCTATTTCGAAGATTGCACATTAGCAGTTTGCTTTATAAATGGGTTATGGCCATCGCGATTATACTTTATCACCTCGTTGACGTTAGCAACGATCCATGAAGTCGTAAAACAGATTTAACACGACCAGGAGCATTAAATTTCGCAATTAAAACCACCAGCAGTCGAGTTGTAATTTTTTGCCCCGAGATTTACTGGAACCGCGTGGATACTGAGTCGACGTGACATTAATTAAATTTCTGGTTGAGGCTTTTTATGACAATCTAACAATAACGCTTAGTACTGGACTTAATAACAAAAAAAAAAACTCCCAGTCCGGTTATTGGATTGTCGGAAGATGTCAAGTACAACCCAAGCCCACCTGTCGGAAATTATTACGAACCACCCAGCCGGGTGCAATTGCATATTGCGTTTCCGTGTGCTGGGAAAGGGATATAACACCATTTTTTATACCAAACCGGCTTCCGAAACGGAGGACGTTCAAGTGGAAAAGGGGTTTGATGACATTTTAATTGCGGCAACTGTGAAACCACTCGTTTGTGGCGAGTTAATTAGTGGGAAGTGAATGTCTGCATTTTGCAAGGTGGTCCGGGGCTTTTTTCTGCACTCTTTCAGGGTTTAATTTGTGCCTGGATCATATTTATTTAAATTGTGGTATTTGTTAATAAAATATCTCCCAATTAAGTGCCCCGCTGCGGGAACAACACCAAACGCAGCGGGCTGTGTTAATCCGAAAATATACGATCCAAATGTATTTCTAACAAAGGAATTCGCATGGAAACTACCCGCCTGTGCCAACATTTGTCAAAAACATTCATATTCATGGGCTTGGAAAATAAAATATCGAACTTTGTTTGGTTTCGCTTAAAATCAATGGATTTATGGGAGAGTGGAGGTTTCCTGTTTAATTCTTTCGTTGCAAAAATGAGAAGCAATGGAGGATATTTTTGTTGATTATTGGAATTGGGGTAACCTCCTAGAATCCTTGATTTTTTTTTGGTATAATCGAAAACTTTTTTTCAGTCACTTCTGTCGGTTGCTGCTGTTTTAATACTTTTTCAGGAAAACTAAGTTCTGTTGGAGGACCACATCAAACCAACAGAGGCAAAACCTTAATACTTTTATTTTTCAGAAGTTAGGAAGGACTCTTCCAATAAAACTGCATCACTTCGAATCAGCTGTGCGCTGTATTTAGAAGCATTTGCACGCCTCTTTACGTCCAGTAACTAATCCTGTTAAAATATCGCATTACCTTTTCAAGTCCAAGAGTTTCCCTTTATATAGAGTACACACTTTAGTTCAGTAGCCAAACGTTCATTAATACAGAGTGAGAAATGAAGTGGTCCCAGGAATGACCCCTGCGGTATACGTGACACTGATTCTGCATGATCAGAAAACGCATCAAATAACTGCAGATGCTGGTTACCAGCTTAAAATGTAATTCTGCACAGGAAATAAAGGACAAGAAGAGTCTAAACTAATTTTCAGATTGAAAAATAACATATTACGATTAACCATATTTTAAGGAATCCAACAATAAGATCAATATTGTTGTGATCACAATCCGACACTCTTAGTAAGGCTGTAAAAATGCTAAGATCTTTACGAAACCTAGATTAGGAAGGAGAGAGCAATTTGTCTTCGGAGATTAATGTTTTTATTTGCTCATGGACCAATCTCTCAAAACTTTTTGAGAAAAATGGAAGAATTCTAGAAGTTACGTAATTTAAAAAGGCTTTCAGTTTCGTGTATTAGAATAATTTTCGCAGCTTCCAAAGCTTTAGAATATTTTATTGCTATTACTAAATGACTTTGGCATTATTTAGCACTTCTATTTTTCTGATGATTAAGAATAGTACATGGTCCTTTGTCGAAGTTAGAGAGAGTTGCTGGTATCAACAGACCATTCTTGCTGCCAAACTTTAGATCTCGAAAAAACCAGTAAACATATCAACAAGGAAAATCTATCAAATATGTATAAAGTACTGATAAAATTCCTTTAAATGTTCCTTTAAATATTTTTCTCAACAAGCGTAGTCTGTACGTATTGTATGTAGTTTTTTTTATACATATTGCACGTTCTTCAAGTATTGCTCGTCCTTACATCCTTGAGGCAAGATTTAGTGAAGTGTTTGTTTCAAATTATTAAACGTAAATTTGGGGGATGGTAGATAGCTATGATATAGAAAATTACTCACCTTTAATGCTGATGATGTAGAGGAGCCTAGAAAACGTCTAAAATTCCGCACAATTTTAGAGGCCTGAAAGCTTTGGAAGTCTACCTTAATAAGAGCGACTTTAAAATATTTGGAAGTTTCTTGGAATCCGAAACGCGTGTCGTAGCATTTTCATTAATTAACTTTGCTTAATTAATTATCGTTTTGCTTGGCTTTCCCATTTTCATTCCCTCATTCCCTCTACAGTCCCATACACGAAAAAGCTAAAACCTTCTTTTCATTGACTTCCATCCAAATTTGACTCGAATAATGTGCTAAAACACGCTTTCATAATTCGATAAAAGCTACCAAATTAATGCGCCACTGAAACAACTGTAATCCCCCACCCTGTCCTACCCGCTGAACATATTAAACCCGCATATTTCGGTGTTTTACTAATTTAACGCTCGATTGCCTTATTAATTCCTTTGATAGCAGCAGTGTCACGCCATCGACACTCGCATTTTCCCATGTTTTCGACAACCCAAAAATAAGGAAAAGAACTTGAGCCTGACGCCAATAAACTTCTTTGTTAAGCTCTTAACTTGTCATCCCCTCAGCCGCCGCCCCCTGCAACCCCTACTACTACTGAATTGCCAAGACTCAAAGCTTTCACAAACAAAGTGGCTTTTAATCGAAAAACAAATCATCGGGACTGTACGCCTCATAAAACCTTATCAAATGAGGTAACAAAACGTCCCGTGGGGGATGAATGCTTGATACAATGGTTATCCCGTCTGGTCCCCCGTCGGCCCACCTTGCCGAACGCATCCTTTACAACCAATTCGAAATTTGCAATTTCTTTCCAGCTCTTTGCGTAAGCGACGGTGGCATAGCACGTAAGGGAATAGGGAAAAAGAATTTGAAACCATCGCAGTTTCAGCGATTGAGTATCGGTGACATTACGGTTCGCTCAAAGGAGGTGAACTGCGAGGGGGCGTCTAAAAAGCAAACGAAAATAAGTAAATAACCTTCTCAAATGGGATTCAACCACCCATCAATGCCGCCCTTTGGCTTAAGGCCGTGTGCTCAACTTCAATATCTGCACCCAAAGAGCTCAAACGTACCGGGATGCTGAATGGAGCCCACTCCGTGTGATTACACTTATCCCGTTCAGGACTTTTTCTTACAGCACTTTTGGGCTCAACAGTAAACATCGAGAAAACAAACAGCCGTGTGATTTCCTTCCCAGGTACCAGAAAGTAAATGTGTGGGGCGTTAAGGAAAAGTCGTATCCTGAACCCTGTTTAACCGTGGGGGCGACTTTACCTAGAAAACTACTTGGTTCCCTTTGCGAGATTCATGTAAATGTGAACCCATTCCCCTGAACCATTCGCTCTGGGTCAAATTTTCTAGCTGTGATTGAAATCGAACAAGATTCCTCTTCCTAAGAAGTGTTTACATGAAAGGGAATTTGTAGGAATGTTGACGTAGGATCCACTTCAATTTCTGATTTGCGATGCTGTTGATCCCCAGATATGGAGTACATTTGGATGAGTACCAAAAGGAGTATGAATAATCCGTTAATAAATTCTGAAGCAGCATCGTTGGGTTAAGTAGTAATACTTTGTCCCCGAAATAACGAAATCCGAGTCGGAAGGAATTATTTATTCAGGCAATTCTGGAATTTGGAGTTTAACATGAACACACAAGTCCTTTTATGCTTGAACATGGGGAGGCTAATTTAATATTTCCCTTCCTCTCTACTTTTCTAGGCTTACAAGCGTTTTAAAATTCAAAAATTCGCTTCACTTGGCAACCATTTGTGATGAAGCACTTCTATGTAGCAGAAATTATTCTCGTTTAAATGTCAGAAACAAGTCACGAATTCTGTCCACTGGCAGCTAACAAGCATTTGTCCATTTTTACTCTACGCTTATTATTTTTGTATGGGTTTTATTGAATTTTTCAATGCAATCTGTATCTCTAATGCAATGCCACCTAGCCTCAATCGTTTTCAATAACCCACGACAGTAGCCGAGCGAGCTGATAATTTCATGCCAAAAATTGTGGCTCACTTGGAACATTTGGCAGGTTAAAATTTCCCAATCTCCCTTTCCCTAATTTTCTTCCGCCTAAGCTGTGCTGTGTTCATCACATGGGTTGTCCCCTGATCTTAGACAATACTTTTTACAAAACGAACTCCTCATCTTAATTTTGCTGAGGTCGTCGTTCACGGAGGTGATCTTTAGTCGTTCTATCTCCAAAAGGAAATCGTTCAAACTACATCTAGCAAGTGTGCTCAGAAAAAGCATCAACTTCGTAAAGAGTATAAACATTTCGCTATGCTTCACTCGTGTTGCTACCATGGTACACTGATAGCTATTTTTTTTACTGAGTTATTCAGCCATTTGTTACATTGCTTCCGGGGTCCTACAAATCCTTTTCCTGAATTAGCAAAGACTGGAAGAAGAAAAGTAAGACACCAAATTACATTTCATAAAAAGAAAATACTTTAATTTTGAAATTATGTTGATCGTCTTAATATATCTCTTTACAATTATTTAACTAGCCTAAAAAGAACAGCGCCGCTTACTGATATAAATGAAGACGTACAGAATACACTTACCAATGAAATCGACATTTTCTTCACCGTCAAATTTAATTTTACTCTAAGAATAATCTCATTTTACGATTTACTCGATTTACTTGCGAAATCTCGTCAAGAGAGTCGTATAAAATTTCAAACAAAAAATATTCAACTACGCAAGAAGAAGTGTAACGAGCTTTTCTCAACATTTTTTTTTCGTTTTTGTTTGCTTAACATGCGAATAATTTTTTCTTTCAAAATTCGAAATTGTTGCTTGACAGAATTAGTTACAATAAATTTAATTCTTTTTACAATATTTATTCGTAGAATCTTTGGTTATTGTATTATTCACCTGTTAAAAGTTTTTACAGCTTTAACCCTGTATACTGTAGACATTCAGGCAACAAGGCTGCCTTGTGTACAGCCAAATTTTCGGACAAAAATAACGTAAATAAAACTGCTTACTTAAAAATAAATACAACACAGTAATATCACTTAAATAAGGCAAATAATAGATAAATAGCACCTGTGGAGTGTAAAAACAGCAGCCTTTTCTAATAACTTTTATAATTAGAATGATTTTTCTTAAATGTGAACCGCAGGGCACTTGATTGCTATATTTTGGGATGTGTCTACGTATGACTGCGATTAGAAAACGGTAGGAAAATCATATCAGGACTTGAAACTTAAATTACTATAAAGGAATCTACCCATAAAATTTCCAGTTTATTACCAGCAAAGACTTACGAATTTTATTAATTTCCACACCAGAGCACATCTAGTCGAGTTCACAAGATTACCTGGAAACAGTGGTATTGTAAATTTGTATAATTCACAATTGTGAAGAGTGTGATATGCAGTCATTGGATATTGTTAAAATTTCAAACCGAATTTGCACAAATTTAGCTGAGATTCCAAAAGTTAAAGAGCAATTGCAACAGCCTTTATGTTTATTATTTACTCGACAATGAAATCATGAGACTCTTTTTTGAAATTTCTCGCAATTTCTCATAAAATTTCGTCGGATTTTTGTGTGTCCCTATCCTTTTATAAGTCTTTTATTTCGAAAAGGTGAACTGGAGAACCTACTTAGATGCTTAATATAGCAGAAACATAAAAAAACTATGCCATTTCAAATGTAATACGGACTTTGCTAAGCTAAATAAATAATTTTTCTCTAACGTCGACTTTGAATTGTATCTAAATTTTACCGGTTTTACTAAAATGTTTGTAAAATATTCAACTTCTAATGGGAAAACGCTTATCATTTCTCCAGACTGCGCGGTAAATGACACACCTCCAAAAGACTACTTTCTCACTTAAAATCTACGGAAGCAGTAACACCGTCACAACCTTTACTGAACAAACTAAGCTATAACGTAAACTGGGAAGCAATCAAAAAAATTGAAAAAGTAATAATTGAAGCCCTCATAAGACCTGCAAAAGTCGTAAAGAATTAAAAAATATCCTCATATAAAATTCGTAAGTCACGAGCCACAACAACACAACACCTGCACACAACGTATCACAATCGGAATTACCTCTACTTGAATTTCAATTTATGGAGCAATTTCGTAATTTAACGAAACAAAACTTAATTACAATGCCAAAAACAAATTCCCTTGGACGGTTTGACTATCTGTTGATAGCATGGCAACCGCCCTCAATAAATAATTCCTCAGATCGATTAACATCGTACAAAGGACATCAGGACCACTTGGAAGGGCGAAATCATCAAATAATCCCATTTTAATTAAAAAGTCATCAAACGAATTAAACATGGAAAATATGACAATCAGAATCTGAACACATTTTAATCTGCATCTCACCATCGTCACTCCCACTGCTCCTCCCACCTGCTCGTCCAATGTCATCATAATAAAAAATATATCAAGAGGCCGTAAAAATTTCTGAAACATATCAAAATAATAACAACTGATAAAACATTAAAGATGAGGTGGTGGTGGATGACGGGGCACCTCGTTGAGGTGTCATAAAACCGAAATACTTTCGACAGTAAAATTTTTTACAGCTTTGGTTGCTGTCGATCACTTTACGTGTCAGAACTGGGCGTAATTTTATCGATCTTCCGGATATCCGTGTGGATTTGTAATTTCCATTGATGCGATTGGATGGGGATATGCTAAGGGCCCACTTGTACGGGTGTTAATGTGTTGTCAGTTCGCGAATATGAAAATCAGAGAAATTGATCTAAATTTAAAGATTACAAAACCAATGCAAAACCGCAGTAATTTCACTCTTAATCTTAGTCTTATCATTCTACATCCGCACCTGCGTTGTGGTCACATAAATCATCAAGAGAGCAAGCAAGAAAATTTATTTCCGTACTTATATAGCATAAAAGGAAGTAAGGAGTTCTATTGCTCTTAAAACTAGTAACAATGAGATCCTTTTCATTTTGAAGGTTGACTATTTCCTCAAATGAACAAAGAAAAAATCCAGTCTGTGTAGCTTCAGGAGTCTCACTTTTCACTTCTCAGACCTAGTCCTACCCTTCAGGGATTTATCTGATTTTTTACTTCGCGGTAGTGTTGAGTAACTGGCAGACATTATTTTTTCCTGCAAGAAAAGAAGAGAATTTTATATAATTGGATCATTGCAAATTTAAAAAACGGAAAAGAGTGAAAATGCCAAACAGGGTTCACAACAGACGAGCAATTTTGTTATTTTGAACGCCAACAAAATGCAAGAAAATGGAATTAGTAGAGGAAATGATGGATGCACTTCAATTCGTGAGACTTCAACGCTCAATTCAAGCCACAAGGGTAACTTGCAATTATTTGAGGAAGGAGAAACTAAGGAAAGTGTATTGTATAAAATTGTCTCAACAACCTGGACCCAAACAGTACACCTGCTCTCTGTACACAGAAATTTTATTATTTCTCTCATTAGTTCAGATTTAGGGACATGTAATAAGCATTAGTTTACAAAAGTATTGGCGTATGCTTTACTGGATATGTTGGCTGGCTGAACCTCAAGCATCAAAAGCTGTCCACATTTTACGCGAAAGTATTGTCTCCTACTACAAAGAGACGATGTGAGAGAATCTTAAAAAGAGTTGGAGTTCAAGAAAACAACAACCAAGCCCCTGCTTTTACTCCTGATGACTTCAAAATTTCACTATTAGAAATTGTAGCACTATAAATCTCACCAGAAGTTTTGACTCAAACTGTAAAAACACCATTAAAAGATGAATATCTTCAAAGAGAACCCATATGTATGTGTAGATGTGAGTTAGACGTTTTTTTTTTGATGAAATTAGTACACCTTCAAACTAACAAATAGATTTAGGAGCGTATAGTCATGTTTTTGACTTTGTATTTATTGCGAAAGATTTTTTGATGATAAATTATGTAACGCAATACAAAAGAACATCTAAAAAAAAGTGTGAACTATTTCCTTAGGTGTGGAAGGGATACCTTGCTAGCACAATTTGCAGCACTGCTTTTCACCCACGTATTACAAGTTTCCAGGAATTTTCGTACACAGTAAAGTTTCCGATTTGCTACCCTCCTTTTTGCATACACATTAAATTTCCCCAGTCATGCATGGCTTAAAATGCAAAAGCTCCGTAGGATGGACACAGAAGGATCCCCTACCTAAGATATCTGTTGTTTTGTGAAAAGCAGAAAAATGCAATAGCACTGAAATGAAGCCCCAAAATACTTGTAATATACCAGACGTTCCGATATGATTAACTTTATAATGAACAAATGTTAGATGCACCAGTTTCATGGAAATAAAAGCAAGTACAAAATCGATCCATGTAGCATTCCTTCAAGCAATGAAAAAACAAAAAAACAAAAAAAAAACGCTTGCCTGAAGGCGAGGATAATTCAACCGTTGACAACCACTTCCCCTGCCTTTATTAAATCTGAGTCTCCTTATGGTAGTCCTCTAGTAATTGTTGAGTTGACTTTGGAGACTCAGATCGAAACAAGGCGGGAAGATAGTTCTTCAAAAGGCCTTTCTTCGATTTCTTTCCTTCAGGTTTGGGAGAAGGAGAGCGAGAATGGGGTTTGGTTAGATCTGAGAGTTGTGAACGTTTTGGTAGATCGGGAGCTTTTACGGACGGAATATGATAATCATAAGGCTGTTGTGAGGATGGAGGGTTTTCTGAACGACTCGCCGGTATTAAAAAACTTTGTTCAGAAATTGATGAGCGTGGCGACATGTTTGGAGGTTCTGGAGCTTTTCCTTTGCCATGATTTGCAGGACGTTTTAACAAATCTGAGATTGAATCATTCGCATGTGTTTCCAGTTCATCTATTTTTGGATTACTTGAGCCAAATTTGGAATCGCTAGCTACACTTGGAGCTGTGAGAATTGCCTTGAATTCAGACAAGGTCGTTTCTGCTTGCTTTCGAATATCTTTCAACATGCTCTCAAGCGGTTTTTCTGATTCAAGCTTATCTGAACTTTCTTTTGAAAGGATCTGTTCCGGAATTAAGGAAGTTTTTGACGTACCCATAGCTTCAGATGATAACGGTGCTCTTATCTGAGCAGTTTCTGATTTGTTTCCTACTTCCTCCGACTTTCCATCTGTACTTTTTTTTGGAAGAATCTGTCCTGAAATTAAAGGCGTTTTCGATGTATCCATAGTTTTATTTGTTTCAGTTTCAGGTATCGACGCTTTTACTTGAACACTTTCCGATTTGTTTTCTACTTCTTCAGAATTCCCATCTTCTCTATCCACAATGACGACATTTGCAAATGCGTCGATTTTTTTAGGGTTATTTACTTTTGCAACACCTCTGTCACTATCTGCTGTATTTTCCAAAAGGTTCTTTTCACTAAACGCAAACGCATCTAGTTTTGCGTCAGGAATGACATCGACAAATTCATCATTTCCGCTGCCTGTTGAAATTGTATCTTGAAATTCATCTGAGTCCTGCTTTGGAATAGATTTTTCAGTTTTGAAATCGTCTACGGAATTTTCTAGTCTTTTCACTTCTTTGCTCGTGGCATCAAATTCTGATCCACGGCTTTCTGCCTCTTTAGCAGTTTTCCTAACGCTTTCGGTATCTTCCAACCATTTACAGAACATCAAATATTTTTCCATCATTTCAGGTGGCATAGTTTCGATATCAAGCCCCGCAGAAAACTTGGTCTGATTTTGATCCACTTCGACACCACGTGATTCCTCCTTTTTCTGATAAAAATTTTCATTATCTAGAAACACCTCATCCTTCCAATCTTCGAGACTATCAAGATATTGGCAAGTCGCTCGATTTAAATGTACGGAAGGATAGGATTTCAAAGGGTTTGGAATATCTGGCGAATACAAAGGATAACTAGTTCCTCTCGCAACGTCATACTCGTCTGTCTCTGGATAATTTTGGTCCTTCAAAATAAAAACAAAACATAAATCCAAAAAAATGAATAAATAAAATTAAATGTTATGAAAGAAATGGCAACTAACCTCTGCCCTTTTTGCTTTAAATCTAGGCCGAGTAGTGTTTGTCATTGAAGATGTCCGACTTAGGCCTCCTGAAATTGGTTCTGCACTAGAATATCCCGAACTTATGTCTTCTGAAGATCGAATGTAACTAATGGCGAAAAACAAAACGATAAAAATAGTGGAAAACACAAAATGTACTGGAATTTTACTTATAGTTGGCTGGAGGAATTTTGGGCTCGACATCAACTTCAGAGAAATACATGCTCGTTTGTCTACCTCCGGATGATGACCTCACTGTTTGACTTCTTGGTCGTAGAAGTCTTTGAGGTCTTGCAACGTCGTCAATCTGAAAAATCAGAAATTTGTTCTCATGAAATTTGGTACAATGAAAATTGCTTGATTGTTTTGAAAAATTGCTCTCTTTTTCTGTAGTTGGTCTCAAAGATTTCTTAGATAGCATACCTCCTACTCTCTTCTGTGTTGGGTATATACTTGTATTATTGGTAGCAGTCAAAAGTGCAATCCACATTTATTTTGACGCCATAAGATATTCTGCCTTCCCTTTTGGAAAAGTCTCTGAATTTACTAAACCGTTATTAGAACGTTGCAAAGGTATACTTCATTCGTAACGCTTGTTACAGAAATTCGCAAAACACTATTGTAATTATCTGTATTTGTTCCTGTACTATTCTAAGGGCTTTTCCGAATGCAGGTCTTTATCTCCGTCTTCGTCTTGTTATAACAGTAAGACAAACCCGTCCGATTTCAAATCTATGCTATCAAGATTATCTATTTTGTATAACAATTAAATCAAAGGACGAAGTCCACTACTTGAAATCAAAGCAAACGAATCCGGACAGATTTCCTTGTCTAGTCTTCTATAATAGCTAAGCTTATTTTTTGACGTCGCAATCTGTTCTAACGAAACGAAGATGAAGATAAAGACTTTGATTCGGAATGGACCTAAGTAAGATTCGTTCAGACTTCAGACAAATTGTACCTTCTACAGTGCCATAGTACGTCACATTTCTGACAGAACAATCAAACATTAATTCTTTCCTAGGGAGTTATTATTCTCTACCGAAAACAGTTAACGCTATTTGTTTCGATGTTATAATTTATGCACCTTCCTTTTTCAGTTTAATGCAACTGACTACAACAAAAGTAAAATCTTAACTAAAAAAATTAATTATAATGCATCTACACCACTTCATTACCAATCATAGGAGGCACTAGCCCAGTAATTAATTCACTATTTGCTATATTAAAACTAATATGTGTGGCATATTACAATAGGTCTCATATTTATTTTATACAAACCACCACACGGTTCGAAACTTACTTCGTCTTGCGTCCTGTGAACATCTGGCTCTGATAGATCGCTTAGACTGTAGCTCCTTCGAATAGTTTGTACTAAATTGCCGCCACCCTACAAAATAAAAAACATTTAATTTCATTAAAATGGAAATTGGAAAAAAGTCCAACAAATAGCAAAATCTTTGTCTGCTTCGAGAACTGTTAATAGGTTTTTAGTGATTTTAGTTGGAAATAAAGAAAAAGGAAAATAAAAATTAAACGTACCAACCAAGGAATTTAATGTTGTGCAGACGTGTCAGCGCTAGCAATCGAATCAGAGTGGCTGTAACTGTACAGGCGAGGAGGAGGTTAGAACGCAAACAAAAAGAACCTAAATTCGAGCTTAAAAATATTTATTTATTTATTCACAAAAAACTCGTAATGGTAACAAATTAAGAAGGGCCGTGTAAATACAATAAATACAATCAGAAATTTCCAGATATAAAAGAGCTTAGTCTATAGTAGCAGCCAGAAAAGTCAAGACGTGGAAAATTTCCAAGATATGATCAAAGTGAACATTTCACTAGCATAACTACATTAATGAGATCCTAATAAAATTGATTAAAATAAAAAAAAATCACTTAAAATAGGTACAATGAATGTCAAGAGTGTGTGCAAAATAATGCATCCAACTGCCCAGCATCCTCTCAGCAGTCAAAATCCAGTGAATGGCAGCGCTTTGAAAAACACAAAGCGGTCACACTGGTTCTAACATACATATGTGGCAGTACTAAACTCATTCTACGTCGACTTCAATATCAGGCTCCTGTTTAATCTTACGTCGACCTCTAATAGTTATCTTACTTGAGTACTTCTTCGCAATTACCGATGATTTAGCCTTCCGTTTTGGAGGCTCTCGAGCTCTGGCGGCGCCATTGTCATTATCATCTTCCTCTACTATTATAGGTCTGTGGTCAATGCAAAAATCTTCTTCTTCTTCTGAGGATCCTTCTAAATGTGAACTTAGTGGATTGACCATGTCTAGAGAACGAGATCTGGGCACCGGAGCATCAATAACATCACGACGATGAAGATTCGAAGAGAGCGCATAATCAGATTGGCTTGCTTGGATCATGCCTTGATTGTTGACTGCCACATTTTGAAATGTCTGTTCGTAGAGAGGGAAGATGATGTGATGAATGTTTTTTTTTTAAACAAAGAGAAAAAAAAAATAAGGAAGAATTTTGAATATGATTTAGTCTAAGAATGTTGGAAAATCATGCAAAAGACAAAATCCAACGAAGGGAATGTAACACAAATCGTAGGTCATTTCCAATTTCCTCTAAAGTATAAATATAACGTAAAAATAACAAGTAAATTGGATGAAAGTTTTTCCCAAAAATTATTGAACGTACGGAGCAAGACAAATCTTACAATAAGAAATCCAAGTACAAAAAAAGACATGAAGATATGACGCTATACGAACAATGTGGCAAGCCCTGTTCTATGTAAGATTTTGACAAAAACCTTAATTCGTGTAGAAGAAATTTTGACGCCTCTTTTTCCTAACTCGAATAAAAAAAATGGGTAAAGCGCCAAAATACAGAGTGTGCCAAAACAAGAACCATACTTTTTATATCGTTCATTTTATTATGAAAAGACTCGTAGTCGAATTTATTGAAACTGTTTGCCTACAGAATTCAAATGACTCGGAAACTTCAAGAAAAGAACCACCAACGTAGCCGAGAGTACACTAAAATGTGGTGATTAAGCCAAAAACTAAGTTTAGGTTTTTGTAATGAGAAAAATTTTGATGTTTTTGCCAATTTGTTATTACTCGAAAATGGTCACTCCAATCTCCAAATGGAGCTCATCAATCGATCCGACATGAAATATTCACTTTAAATAACAAATAATCCCAATTTGCCAAAAAATCTTGCCAGTGGACGCAAGGAAGTCTCTCAGCAAAGCCCCTATTAATATTCAGTCTATATAAAATGTAGGTATGTGATTCTCTGCAAACTCAAGGTGCAATTAAATTAACTGAAAACTACAGACAAGCACGTTAATACGAAATGATCGAAACCTTTTTCTAAGAAAATAAAAACTTTAACAACTGCAAAATTTAACCTCCATTGTCCAACCAACAATTAGTTCAAGCAGGTAAGACCTTGAAATCTAACACTTTGCTTTGATCATTCGAGAGCAATTTACTTCCTAAGAAATGCCGGGGAGTCACTGTGGATAAATAACACAAATTACCGAAACTTGTGAGAAATTTTTCCCAACTCAGTGCATTCGTTCGACTTAGCACTGACAAATTTTCATTTATTTTAATCTTCGCAAAATCATAAAAAATTTGGAAGATAGGCTAAACATGAGACTAAGATGTATTTCGATTCCATCCAATAATATTAAGAATAAACATCTTAACTTTACTTTCGTCTGAGAATTAAGCGGGTATTCCGAAAAATTGAGAAATTAAAAAAAGTCTACTTCTCTTTTTTAATTATTTTCATCCGTTTTCATCTCAGAAATATCCCCCCCTAAGGGTTTTTTGAAAAAATCGCCGTCGACAGTCGCAGAGCTGTAAAGATCTATGTGAATTTTATCCGGAATTGTTCGGCTCCAAATCAGTATTTCTTAGATTGCGACCGAGTGTGAGCCTAAATTTATATTTAAAGATGTCTCATAGGTTATTGAAAATTTTCTAAGTGATGAGGATGGATATTGGACCAAGTGCACTTTAATATGGCCAAAAAAGAGATCAAAAACGAATTCCTCAATAATTCAAAGAAGCTCGAATCCAAAGAATAAATAACAAGCTGAGAAGGGCGCAGATTTGAAGAAGTAAATGGGCTATTATATAGTCCAGCGATACTAGATGAAGCATTGGCAACTACAAATGCAACAGACACCATACTTGCCAGATTTTTCCAGGTTTCCAATCAGCATTCAAGTTTCCAAATTTACACCCTTGAACCCCAGATTTCTGTAAAACTGTAAAACTTGTTTTGGTATTCATATCCCAGGTTTCGTACTTTCAAATTTCAGATCTTATACATATAAGACTTTTCTCAGAAATTTAAAATTCTGATCTAGCAGCTCTAAAAAATTGTACAAACTTTTAAACACGTTGTAAGGTTTTCTGAAAGACTATACGGCTGATTTGAAAAAATTGTATGGTCTTCTAAGTCCCATTATTTAAATATTTTTCTACCTATAAAGATTGAAAAGTAGAATTATCTTTTGATTTTTTTTTTGTCTAAAGCACACCATTTTTTTATTTCTTCAGCTTTTTCTGCTTAGTGGGGCAGTGAACGGTTTCAATTTTCAAATACGTTACTTTGTAGCCATCTATAAATCGCAATAAAACGTTTTTCTTTTATTTTTTTTACAAATTCAAGTAATTTTGAAACGTGGGAATCTACTTGGGGAGATGACAAATAAAGAAATAATTATGTTAATCTTGCCCGTGAATGTAACCGCATGCAAACGGTCAGCAACATGGTTTTATAATTATAAAATAATTTTCTACACAATTTCTACTTTTCTGCAATCAACTTAAAGTAACTTCCTAATTAATGTTTTGTATAAACAATTGCCATTGCTTCTTCACTAATATTAACAACTTCTATAAAGCCGGGAAATTACGACAAAATAAGACGGAAACTATGTCTACGGCTGAGTGCATATTCGCAAGTCACTATTCCGTTAAAATCCACCAAATATAACGATGGATACTTTCAGATTTAGATTACTCTGGAACAAGTGAAATATTTTTCGACTTTTGAATTTTAAATCAAAATTCCATCAAGAGTTCTTTTTTTGAATCTAATTCCTTAAAAATATTTTGATTTCACATCTTCCATCACTACTGAAACAATGGCCGAAGTAAATGAAAAATATTAGCTTCTACCTTTTTACTTTTAAAATCTGGGTCTGAATGGAAGTTTTAATGAAAGATGTACTGCTCTTGTTGCCAGAAGGTAGTTAGGTCACTGATTTTATAAAATGTTGAAATGGTATTTGATTATTCATCACAGTCGGTTACGAAACGTAAGTAGAGGAAAGTGTTTCTTATTCGTGTTATCCAATACGTGTGTGTGTGCCGTTACTATATAACCACTTCTCTATACCAGTTCAATGGTATGTGGTGTCTGGAATTTGTTCATGACGTTGTAAATAAAATGGTGTGTTTAATCATATAAATCAGTACTGTGTAACGCCTGGGCAAGCAAGTAAAAAAAAGGCTCAAAGATTACACACCACTTGTCGGCATAGTACAGAGAAAAATTAGCTTAAATGGAGTAATTCGTTTTACCACTAACATTGATTTAAAATCCACATAGGGCGGTAATTTGAGAAATTAAAATGGTCTCAATTTCTTAGCAGAGAAGTAAACACAGATATCTCAAAGTAATGTGACTCCTATTATTAATTTTCTAAAGTGGGTGTGTCACAGTCGACTTAAAATATAGTTACAAGCACAACAGAAAGCTGCCAAGATTTAATTGGAAGCAATATGCGTGCCAATCCAGGGCCTACTCACTGTAAAAACGACTACGAACTGGAAAACGGAAGTAGAACTCCACAAAATAAGAAATTTCTCTACGTTTCTTTGTGAACCGAAATATCCATCATCACATTAAAGTGTAGTCATTGTATTATAAAATTGATAGCCCATAGAAAGGGGTTCATGGGCAACTCAGTGAACCGTTCAAATCCGGTAGGGCCAGTAAAGGAAACATTGGGATTTTGCAGAGCTCTGTTCACCGAGGACACGGTTGAGTACGCTTTATGACGTGTGTACAGAACGCAGTATCCGCAACCAGACCAGACCATTCAATTGTTTTCCGGTGTGCTGAAAATGCAAATAAAACACTGACACGGCCACTGCTTAAACAATAATTTCTCGTTACAAGCCAACAACAAAGCGCGCCGACACGACAAACAAACTAAGAAGAAAAAAAAGAAAAAAGAAACTGTTGCGCGGGTGGCACAATAAAACTTCTAAAAAAAAAGAGCGATTTGTGTTACAGAACCTTCGGTTGCAGTTGCAGCAACTACTACATACGTCAGGTTACGAGCGTAAATAAAAATAATCAAAAAAACTAAAATTAATCTATTATTCAAGCAGTTTGACAAGCAGTAAAAATGTAGCGTGTAGCTTTAAAAACGATGATGATGATGATGACTAGAGTGATTTAGGTGCGTTTACGTGAGCGATTTTGATTACTTGGTAATTTAGCGAAGCTGCCCTGTTCAAGGAAGCAGAAGCAGTCTTTGTATACCTTGAGAGCTGTCTGCATGATGACATTTGTTGCATAGTTTACGCCTTTTGAGCCCAACTGTAATACGGCTGTATAGCCACGTTCTTTGGCCTGATTGAGGTACTCATCTATTTCCTAAAAGGGAATTATTCGATTTTATGGGAATTACGGATAATATTTAATTTGAATAAATTTCACCTGTTCTCTTCGTGTGAGCATTGGATGAACAAATTTCCTGTAAAGTGTTGAGCTACCTTTGGTCGCTGGCGATAACAGCCATAGTACTATGATGACTTTGAATTCGTAATAAAATGGAAACCAGGAAAGAAAAATATCCGTGAATGTTTCTATACATGTAAAAAATGCATAAACTATCCAGTACATCATCCATTTAACCTAAAAAGACATAGTTAAAAATCAGTAATGTAAATCGATTGAAAACAACAACAAAAATTGCAGTTGAAACTGAAAAATTAAAGTTCAATACTAGGATAAAATATAAAATAAATTGTAGACGATTATATCATCTTTTGGAACCTTGATGTATTTCAAATTTTCATTTTTCGGTAATGACTACCATCCCTTTTTTTTTGCTAATACCATACGGCTTTGAAAATCCCAACAGCTTGGCCTTATTATATCCTCCTCTTCTAACTATTCACTTATTTATACATTTACTACTATTGGTTTGTCTTTAGGACACAGTTGTCGCGGTTTGACATAAATGTGGGCTTCATCGTTTGAATGGATTTTCATCTTAATGCATAACTCTTGTGGCCGTTTGGATTTATACTTTTCTACAAGTTTGCGTATGTTTTCATGAACAATAAAGTCTGCTATCTCCTTCAGGTTTTTGACATTTATTTCATGTCAACTATATAATATAATAATAATAGTAATGCGTTAATCCGCAGCTTCTACTATTTTAACTTGACTTCGAGAACCTTCATAACTAGTGGCATCCTTTGCGAAATTCTTCTGTTGTCAATTTGTAGCCATGCTTCCAAACCACAACTTGACCCCTTAGGACGATTTGAACAATTTGCGCTTAAATGTGATTTAGCACCGCAATTATAGCAATTCACCGTATTTGGAGCTTTTCTTTTTTTAAAAAAACATATAACTCGTTCGTCCGACCACTTCTTGAGTACGCATCCCAGGTATAGAATCCTTCCTACGCTGTCCACATCGGTCGTATTGAGTCTGTTCAGCGCAGGTTCGTTAGATTCGCGCTTAGACATGTCCCTTGGAATGATTCAATGATTCTTCCATCGTATCGCAAAGGACTTAATTTTCTTGGTACCATTTCCTTGGGAAGGCGACGAAAGGTTGTTGATATAGCTTTTATCCATCAGCTCTGGAACTCCAATATGCAATAGGGGGATACCCTTCAAGTTGCGACTGTTGTAGTCTTGAAGGACACCCTGCCACGGTGCTCCCAAGAGTCAATAGCTGTGTTTTTTTTCTATTTTGATCCGGATCACTGAAAATTTTAAATTGAGTTGACCCCAAAATTGCCTGTAAGCAGTTTGTAATTTCAGAGTGTGAAAAAATTCATCAAATTGCCATGATGTCAAAATAGACCCTGAAAAATATTGAGCTCAGGTTTTGAATTATTCAAACTGTTTTCAAAAGGTCAACTTAATTCAAAATTTCCACCCCAATTCTAAATTAGCTAAGAAAAACTGCGTATTAACGTTACTTATCGAGAATAATAGAGCAATTACAATTCAAAAAGTTTTTTTGCGATTTGCCGCCATTATAAAAACTCGTTTTCATTTCGAATTAATTGAAGTTCTAGCTTAATACGCACTAAACCTGTCACTTTCGTGTTTCACCACCAATAATGTCAGTAGGTGTAAAAAACTTGCAGTTTTCGTACCGGCTCAAGAATAATTTCTTTCTATTCTCAAACTTAAGCCGGAACTTCTATTCTTCTGACTGCATAATCGCAACAAATCGTAAATTGTGTGGACTTTCTTATGGTACACACCCCCACATGCAACCGGTTTTCACAGATCTTTTCCTTCCAATTAAAATTTACTCGCCCATTTCTTATTCGAGTTAATTAACCAATTGAACTATGCTCCCATTCCACATCAAGTTCCAAGTTTTCCATTAAGCGCAAACGCAGCAGTGCAAAATTTTGCAGGAAATGGAATCATTGTTTATTGTGAAAAACGATTTATGCACCACAATCATAGCCTACATAAATCTCGGCGAGAAATTCACCAGCCACTCGACCACATATTGGTCAACAGTTAAAAGCCTATCGACTCGTAACGAAACGCATAGCAGCGCACCACAAGATTTGGGCCCAAACCAAGAAAATGTTCTTAATGAGGAGCTTCCGTTCTCCATCTGAAACGCTACCACCAATGAATGCCACTTATCTGGGGTGTACGCAACGTTCAAGTAGGTAAACCTCATGATCGCGTACTTTAGGCTTTCTGGGACGAAAATCCAATTCCAATTAGATCGCGACTTCAGATTCAGTGCATCACACTGCAATTTTCATCTTTTTTTTGCGGGCTCATGACGTCTTAATAGTTAATTGCAATGGCCGGGCATCACATGCACCACGTTCACATTACACAATAGAAGAAACACGCATCCGCAGTCTTATATAGCGTTAAGAGGTGATCTATAGCCCGGGTACGAAGCTTCTGGAGATCCGAATAGATGAAAATTGTGTGTGGGCATCACGAAAAAAATCTTCAATTTTAATTGCTTTATTATTATTTGCTGTGGGGCTAGCGTGCCAAAAGATTGACGTTATTTTTTTTGGAGCGATTCGTAAGTGGAATACTACAACGCGAGCCTTCTCTCATCTCCAAATAGTCGAGTTTAGCAATCAAGATGAGGAGAAAAACGATCACTGTTTAGCCGCAAAATTACTTACTACTTCGTTATTTTTCTAATTTTAAAACTCTAAAAGCTCTTTCAAAACACCTTTAGGATTTCTCTCTATAGGAAAACATTGGGCAACCTGTGTCATCATGGAAGTTTGACCAGGGTCTGCTAGATTATAAGTCGTTCTGTGAATGTTAAAAATTCGCTCTTTGCCTATTCCCATTACTTTTATCTCCAACCTCAACACTATGAATAACGTGCAGGAATCTCCAGTCTAATTCTGCATGCGCTTTCCACTCCTTTCTTAAGAGTCAATGAAAGATTGAGAAGGCACGTCTGAGCCTTAAACACAGGCTAAACTTTATTAGAAATGCTACCTTCGATGTAGGGAAGGGTTAGATAAACCGTCAGTATTGGTTGTCAGATCCTCTCCTTGATGTTTTTGCTGAACACCTCTAGCGATTTAAGTGCTATCAACCTAGACTAGACCATAATCCCCAATGCAAACTTTACAATAGAATCACTCATATCTCTCAAGAAAACAATAGGAGGATAAAAACCCCTCTGTACTTAGTGGAAGAACGCAAACCCTATCGAAAATATGTGGGTCCTTGTGAGGGCCAGACTCGTTTTGAAAGAACTGTGGAAAGGACTTTCTCAAGGGTATGCGGAACAGTTCTTTATAAAAAGCTGCTCCACAGGGTCTGAGGCAATTACAACCAATGCAAGAAACCGGATACGATACTAGTTTTAATGTAAAATTGCCATTCATTCATAGTTTAATACTGGTTAACTCTCGATCTTCCTTACATGAAACCGTAATAATACTCACTCGGAATCCCTATAAATTCTACGGTCTGGCCTCGTCCATGGACAGAGCGGACGAGCGATTTACGTACGAACAATTTTCATAATGAAGTTCAAAACTACTGTTTTCCCATTAGGTATGGCCATAGGAAGAGCGACAAGCGTGCGATTTTTTGCCACTAAAGTCGCAGTTGGCCGCTCCTATGCCTAAGGAAAGTTAGGTATAAACCTTGAGGAGCATTAAAAAAATTGAAGACAGCACAACAATTTTTCTACGTCGCAATGCTTTCGAAAGTGACAAAAGTAAGCCTTTCTATTTTTAAACTTCCTTGGACGTCGTATGCTGTCCAACTATTCCAAACTGATGGCCGTCGATTGAAATGTTTTCTGTATACCCTCTGTATACCCACTTCTGCCGATCGCACGTTGAGGACATATTGCATATTGGTTTTTAGTTCTTGATCTAATTTCTGATCGTATTACTCTTTCCCTTTCAGAAATCGAAAAAATAAATAATTTTCACCTGTTTAAGTCCCACTAAAAAACAAACAAATTAGAAATTTTCGCTATCTGGTTCCATTGTCAAATCTCTGAACCCACAAAAGCAGTCAACCCGAACTCTTCATTTCCAAATAATATTTACCGGCAGTAAAATGTTGATCTCATCTAAACAGGTTCGTTCCGATGATAAATTCATGCCGATAAATTTTACTGAATCACTTTGTCATTGAAGGCATAGCACTTGCAGTCCCCAGTAATTCTGAGATATTTTGGTGTCTATCTTTTCTTATTCTTTGGTAAGGCCGTAAACAAAATTTTAATGACAATAATCGCCGGCATAATCGATCCACTACGGATCATGGCAGCAGACATAGAAACTCAACTGTTTGCTACTGGATGCACTGATTAAACATGGATTCCGAACCCCGCATCACACGCTTAATGGCTTTTAATGATTAGTCTGGGCCCGCCTGTGAGCAAGAAAACTTTTGAGATTCGAACCAGAAAAATTACAAATATGAGCCACCACGTTATCCATTTAGAAAGCTTCGCCACAATTCAACAATTTTTTCCTTCGTTTTAGGTGTAAATAAATAAACAGACCACAGCCTACTTTAGCAAATTAAATCAGACTCCAATAGTAAATTTCAAAAGCTGCCCATTTGAATGTGGTCCACCATTACGACAAATGAGTTGATCCTAGTCCAAAAGTTCCGTAGCAAAGTCTTTTGTATAGCATAAAATTCGCTCAAAATTATCAAAAACAAAAAATATTTCACTTTTTAAACGCCTTCGCCGAAAACACATCTAAAGTTCTTAAAATCATACTTTTTAGAATTTCCTGTGATCGATTATGGCACGAGCGCAAAATAAATTGGAAACGCACAAACATATGACAACACGCCTTTAAAAATAAACAAAATAAAATGAATACTCACATATTCTTTAACATTTTTTGTCCTCACAGCCTTATAAGATGCATACGCTGGATAGAGTGTTCCGAATGCCAATCTGAAAGCAGGAAATAGTAAATTCTCACAGCAACTTCTTGGGCAAATAAACACGGCGAATAGAAAACACAGTCCCATCCCAGTGAACGACAGCGGAAGAGGTAAACGACTCAAGAAATCCAGAAATCTACCCAAACGGGTTAAATTGACGGCGACATTCTCCTGGGCAGGGGAGGCCTGATCATCACTGAAAAACTCCGAGTCCGTCAAAGATGTCAGTGATTCATTGTGCGGTTGCAGTTTGTAGCGCATCAAATCAGGTCGATGTCCATAATACAGCTCCAATTCGCGCTGCAATTGGGGCGACAAGATCTCTCGAAGATGTGCCTCATTTCTAGATTCGCAGCGATAGATTAAGTCACTGACGTTTTTATTGAGTCGCGGAGGAATAGGCTGCGTTTCGTAATAACCACTTCGACGCATTTTAGTACGCACGACCGTTTTTGGGGACCGATTTAACCACGTCTGGGTTACACAATCATCTGCGTAATTAGAACAATAGAAGCAGAAGACATCTTTTTGGTGGAAATTAGGGAAAATTCAAGAATTCTTCAATTTTACAACGGTAACGACGTAGAGAGAAGTCTACGGCAAACTGAAGAAAAATCACAACAAACAGCGCCAAGTCTAAAGCATCGGATGGGATGTGCGCGTGTCTTCTCTAAAAATAGTCCCAAAAATACTTGTACATTTCACACGCTAGCTAGGACCGGACTAAACAAGAAAATTATTGGCGAGGGATGCTAAGAACAAGAAGTTCGAACGTCGAACACCACATGCATTCAGCTATCCATGATGAATAGATACAGCGATACAGCATCTTGAAGGTGCGGCCCTAAAGATGCAAACGCTAATTTTATTCGGTCCTGCGCCCGGGATTCTATTACCGAAACTAGCGCATCATTGTTCATTCCGGAAGATTAATATCGACGAAATATTTTTAGACCTTGTTGTCCATTATTCGAACAAAATTATCTTCATTTGGCAGAGTCTTTAATTATTAAATCGACTCATTTTTGTGGGCCTCCATGGTATGCAGAAAGAAGCCTAGCGCTTTTTGGATGAACACATGCTTTCCGTCCTACGCACAATCTGAAAATCTTTGCTTGTTTTTAAATTGTACGAAAACAATATCTAAATTTCTTACTTTTGTAAACAAAAAACAACAAATTTATTAATGCAGGGCAGGGTTAATGCAGAGGTTGCACGACAACCGAAGGGTGCATACTATCTTGTGAAACACGGTAAATCTAGTCTAGGGATTCGAAGAGCTAAGCGAGTATACTTTGCAGAGCTCTTAAGTATTCCAGTATTTTGATACTGCAGTATTGTCGTCAATACCAGTATTGGTATTTGTGATATTCTTCAATGGCAATCACCAGTATTATACCAATACTACCAGTACCTCACCAGTGCTACCAACATTTCACCAATACTACACTCTGTTCTCCATTATTAAACATTCACTGTACTGATACTGCGCTATTGGGAAATTTTTATAAATATGCGCCCTGATATTGGTTTTGTTTTGTTTTTTTTACAATGCGGATACTATGGAAAAAAGTTTGATCCAAATGAAGAAAACATATGAAGAAAGGTTGTCGGATCATTGCCAAAACCTTGACTTCAAACATGATCAATACCTAATTTTAGATGTTTTCAGTATGCCTAGCGTCATTTGAGGATTTGCTTTGCGTAACCAGTTTAGAACGTCTTGGCAAGTAACCCCTGTGGCTCAAATCGTATTGATCTGTTCTTGATTGATCCTTGGTCAAATTGTCATTCATCCCTTTACAATTTGAACTGAATATGAACGACGTGATACTAATTGCTTTTTGACAAATATTTTGAGAATTTAAGAAAATCCATACTTAAAATATTGAAGAAAAGTCATTTCAAAGGAGGTAGTCTGTCAGCTTACATAAAGCATTACTCAATCAAACGATATAGTAAATTGAAAATAGTCACTTATATCGGGGTTTGCCATTAGGATGGTTAACTCTTTTGCTACGACGGGTAACTGTAGTTGCTGTTCAGGAGGTGCCACTTACATACGACAGGCGACTATAGCCGCTCGCTTTTCTGCACAGGTTGAAGTTTCTAGATGTTTTTGCTAGAAGTAAAGCCTGAAAAAGGGACTCTTACTTGGGAAGCCCTATAATGTCTTTGTGTTATTTTTTATTAAATTTCTTATATCAAAAATAAACGTTAAAATAGAAGAATAGAATAGAATAGGTATCTTCAGGGACGCCAAATTATTGCTCATTCACGGGCATCAACTAATAAAGCTTTGTCACTGGTTATGTAAGAAAAATATTTCTAGTTAATTAATTGCGGAAAAAAAGCTTAATAAATGCAATAAAAATATTTGTTGTGAATAAAAAAGAAAACATATAGTTAGCTTTCTCCCTGCAGTTGACCTTCGTTTCTCTCACATGTCCATTCAGTTTCGAAGGCTTTCAATTAAAAAAAAGTAATTGTCCATGAAAGAGCATAATCGGAACTAATGCTCTGTGGAAAAATCGTTAAAAATTGCAAATCAGTAAACTTACGTGATTCATTGCATAAATTAATACAACACCGAAGTGGGTTGTGTTTCTAGACGAAAGCGATTTCATCCAAACATACTCTATAGTCTCTTTAAATAATTAGCAATCAACTCAAGATACCTCTCGACTATTGTTTCAATTAAAAACATGCATTTCAAAAATGTTTTCTTTTGCTGGAGACTCAAGAGGAAGCACCTTCATGCTTCATCATGATCATGATCCGAAACCCTATTCGACCTCTCGTTTTAATTTATTCATTCCTTTTAAGGAAAGAGCAATTTTCTAACAAGCTTAGAATTCCGGCAGAACAATTTTTGCTGTTCTCCTTGTGGTTTCCTTTGTATTTGCAACTAATGCAGAAACGAGTTCTACTGAATCACAATTTAGTCGAGTCACTCACTAAACGCCATCCGTTCAGAAATAGCATTATAGCAGCCACAAAGTCCCTTTGTTCAATGACAAAAAAGAATTGCTGGCAATCATCGCATCTAGAACATTACAAGCTGGAAAGCGCTCGACGGGGGCCATGTACTGTTCACCCGTTCAAGGAGAGGCTCTACTATCCCAAAACCAACACCAACCAGCCAACATATTAGACGTCTTCTTTAGAACGGAATTTCACCTCTCTTACTAAAAGGGGCATAGTACAATTTGATAGCGTTTTGCAACTTTCCTTTAGAACTATTTTTAACTAGGCTCCCTCCATCCTCAACATTAAAGCACTGAGCGATGCCAACTAGAAAGTCTTGTTGTTGCAGAATGGGGCACTAGATCTGGATCTGGATCTGGATCTGAGTCTGAATCTGGAACTGATTTTCGCCGGATCCCCCTGTATACTCCTTCTTGCTTGGGGCAAGAAGTGATGCACCAAAAATCCCAGCTCCTAATGATTTACTTGTTGAAATGGTTTGTTTATTTTCGGGAGATTTATCATCTGGTCGACTTCAGCACAGAATTTCGCTGCCGACGACTCGTTTCTATGCTCGAGGAAATGTTTTGCTAATATGTAAATGCTGCTTTGCAGCAGGGTAGGTATCAATGCTGGAGCACACACATTTCTTGGTCGATTTGTTTACTTTCGCCGTTGTTGCTTTATCACTCAAGAAACTGGCAGACAGTCCAGTGCTACGGAAATATCTTGTTAATTCTGTCAACAACGAAAATACCACTGCACAGCGTACACAAAACGATTCGAAGATAATTCAGGAATTTTTTCTGTTTAGCAGATACTAAAGTCATCGTGCTTGATTGTGGAAAGAAAGTGCTAAGCGTTCAGTTTTGTACCATTCCAAGTGATAATGTGGAGGGTGTAGAAAGAGTAGCGCGTGAATACTTTAAATTCCAAACAATTTTAAAGCAATTAAAAATAAATTCGACGCCGATGTAGATGTCGATTCCCAAGCGTTTATTTGTGTTGCATGTTCGTGGCAACCCAGACTGAAGGGGAAACAGTGGCCTATTCGTTACTTTCCCATTTACTAAATAACAAATTTTCTAAAATTATTTGTGACCCCTTAGATAAAATCGATTCTTTACGATGAAGCCAAGCAAGGGAATCTATTCTGATTGTCGTTCGGATCGCAATCAACATTGTTGTACAAAAAGATACACGCACATGAAAAACGAAACAAAAATCACACAGAAAGCGTATCATGCACAAGAAGTCAACAATCAAAATAGACTCTTGTCCTTGTTCCATCAATAATACGATATATAATAGCTCATAAAATGCAGTCCATGTATGGAAATAGCGAACTGCCGTTAGTAAAGTAAAGAAGAAGCAAAGGCTTTACAATCAGCGAACGAATGCTTCCCGGTAAAATTGCAGAGCGTAACCAAAGCACCCGCAGGCAACCATAAATCCTACTTACCACATTTATACATCGCAGTATTTCATGTTCGAATTGAGATTCCTGACTTAATCCACAGAAAACAATGTAGAGTTATTCAGAAGGACAGACAGAAAATCGAATTCGTCGAAAAATCCGCAATGCACTGCGATTTTTAGAAATTCAATAACAAATCATTGGTATTTGCCCACATGACGACATCCTTTAAATCGAAGATCAGACAATCAACACAATCCCTACTAGAGCAGGGTGAAGACTAAGGGTAGCGACGATTTCAGGCAGGTGTTAGTATACAAGCAGAAGAGCAAAGGGCCTAGAATAGATCTCTGAGGAACACCGCAAGTAAGAAATAAAAACTCTAAATTCCAACTCGCTGAGATCTATCAGAGAAAAATGGGCAAATTACCAGAACAATAGCTTCTCCAAAACTTAGATAAAAAATAAAATTGGCCGAAAATCACTTCGAGTCTGTACACAGGACCAGAAAGATGTATTAAAACAAATCCCAATCGATTCTATGAAATGTCCCGATCAATGTCTGTGAGGAGAATCGCATCTAAAATCTTTCTTTCACCCTATTCTTCGGTTAACAATTTTTCTTTGTAAAGAGATGTGCTCGCAAAGAAGTCCTGTCACGACAATGATGGGAAAATGAATAAGGACTCGTTGGAAATAGATATCACCAAACCAAAAATTCAAGTGAAGCAATGATTTCAAATGAGGTGTATATGTTTGTTTGAGTGATATTGATTTCCCTTCACAAACGCTGATGAGATACCCCATACCTCTTTGAATCGATTGGCATGTATCGAATCACATCTTCCCACTGCACCCTACATGCTCTTTTCACTAACAGCAATTATCATTTAACACGTTGAGCGCCCCAATTAGCATAAAAGCTTTCGTGAGAGAATTACTTGGTGAAATGCATTTATCCGGAGAGAGCTTTTAAGTGCCGGCCCCCAGGGAACGGCGTGGCGTTTAACGTGTTAAGGAATCTTTCTTGGGAGAACTATGGAGGATGCTTCAAAGGATAGAAAAGACGTTAGCAACGGTGTGTAAAGAAGGAGAGTACAGTGAAGGAATCTAAAAACGTGTAAAAGGGGGCAGGAATGAAAGGAGCCTCCATTCGTGACTGGAATATCAACGCTACATGGTGAGCCTGCTCCATATTTGACCAAAACCGAAACGTAGTCAAAACATTTCAACTTATGTGAAGAGCTTTTGGGAAATATGCTATAAACGGGGCAGGCATAACTATTATCCCAAGAAAGACTTTTTTCCAGTGCTGTGCAGTTGAACAATAAACAAGTCCATAGAAAAAAAGTAGGTCAATATTCCTACTACAGAAGATGACCATATAGCAGGACTTTTAAGCCGGCATGACCCACTCTAATGAATCTGAGAAAATTTCGAATAAACTCCATTTGACGTGAAGAACGCCTTCCCTAACAAGGCACCGGGTTTACCATTTTAAATAAATGGAAATAGAGATGATGCATCACCAACCTGAAACCCATAGTTTCAAAATTTGGGTACCCATCACTTTCTAGGTTCCAACAAATACAAAAAGAACCGCATATTTACTTGACTTCAAGTAACCGGAATTTCTTTCTAT
>QYTT01093149.1:38837-49659 GCA_006980735.1 Dasypogon diadema
TTTGTAAAGAGATGTGCTCGCAAAGAAGTCCTGTCACGACAATGATGGGAAAATGAATAAGGACTCGTTGGAAATAGATATCACCAAACCAAAAATTCAAGTGAAGCATTGATTTCAAATGAGGTGTATATGTTTGTTTGAGGGATATTGATTTCCCTTCACAAACGCTGATGAGATACCCCATATCCCATTGAATCGATTGGCATGTATCGAATCACATCTTCCCACTGCACCCTACATGCTCTTTTCACTAACAGCAATTATCATTTAACACGTTGAGTGCCCCAATTAGCATAAAAGCTTTCGTGAGTGAATTACTTGGTAAAATGCATTTATCCGGAGAGAGCTTTTAAGTGCCGGTCCCCAGGGACCGGCGTGGCATTTAACGTGTTAAGGAATCTTTCTTGGGAAGACTATGAAGGCAGCTTCAAAGGATAGAAGAGACGTTAGCAACGGTGTGTAAAGAAGGAGAGTACAGTGAAGCAATCTAAAAACATGATTCCTCATCACTT
Source organism: Dasypogon diadema (assembly GCA_006980735.1). Lineage (NCBI taxonomy): Eukaryota > Metazoa > Arthropoda > Insecta > Diptera > Asilidae > Dasypogon > Dasypogon diadema. The sequence continues at coordinate 39,350 of QYTT01093149.1, forward strand.
TATTCCCCACATTCGCCACATTGGTATATTGGTATTGAATATTTACGGTACAGAATCCCAATGGCTTTGCTTTATTTTTCAATGTCACCCAAAGAATCTACCGTCCTCCTTGCTGGATTATATGATGTGCCTACAGAAAACAGATCTGGAAAATATGGTCTATACCTGCCAAGCTACCATAGTGTCGATCCATATTTTTATTTTACCAAAGAAATACCAATTTAAAGTTTTAACGAAATATGCACCATTTCACATCGTCGTCTATGTAAAAGGGGGCAGGAATGAAGGGAGCCTCCATTCGTGACTGGAATATCAGCGCTACATGGTGAGCCTGCTCCATATTTGACCAAAACCGAAACGTAGTCAAAACATTTCAACTTATGTGAAGAGTTTTTGGGAAATATGCTATAAACGGGCAGGCAAAACTATTATCACAAAAAAGACTTCTTTCCCAGTGCTGTGCAGTTGAACAACAAACAAGTCCATAGAAAAAAAGTAGGTCAATATTCCTACTACAGAAGATGATCATATAGCAGGACTTTTAAGCCGACATGACCCACTCTAATGAATCTGAGAAAATTTCGAATAAACTCCATTTGACGTGAAGAACGCCTTCCCTAACAAGGCACCGGGTTTACCATTTTAAATAAATGGAAATAGAGATGATGCATCACCAACCTGAAACCCATAGTTTCAAAATTTGGGTACCCATCACTTTCTAGGTTCCAACAAATACAAAAAGAACCGCATATTTACTTGACTTCAAGTAACCGGAATTTCTTTCTATATTAAAAGTCAGGCAACCTGTCTGGATAAAGTAGGAAAGTTCAATGCCTGTTTCTTTAAGTTGAACAAACTTTCTTGAGATTATTTCATTTTTAATCAAAAAGGCCACCGACGCAAACTCCTTAATTGGTGTTAAAAGTGAAACAACTTTTAATAAGTGCCAGGTGAGAACCACAGGCAACTCAACAGATTTCTTAAGGAAATCTCTGCTGCTGCTGCTCTTGCACTCTTTAAAAACAAATCCTCAACAGTATCGGTCTCATCACTATCAAGGATCTAAAATAGGCAAAAGGAATTCTCTGCACCCCACAAATCTTGCATCCCGCCAAAATTAATTGCATCAGGGTGGAGGAAAACTCCCACTTTTTTGTCATGTCATAATTTCTAAATTGGACACATTCCGTCTAAATAAACTGCCCAAGTTGACGCGGTATTTTTTCCGCCCGAGCGCTTTTAATACAGAAGACGCAAAAGTATTACATAATCATACGAAATTGTTCTTGAAAATCGCTGGGCCCGTGATGTTACGCTAAATTGGATTCGACCCGGTGTCCCAATCAATCGACTCCACATGCCTGGATAACCCGAAAATTTGCGTTTCAATTTTCATTCATGAGACGTAAGGCGGTTTCGATCGACCAGACAAGACATTTTTCCCCGGTATAATCTGTAATCGCAATTTAATTATTCCAATTGTTTCCGACCATGCATATTTCCTCGCTGTCAACATGTCATATCAGGCTATGGATTTAGGAAGCAGCCACTAAGAATTGTGTGCCACTTCCACATTGGGATTCCTAAACATGTTGGCTCCACTTATGCCCCAAAAGCCCTCATAACACTAGTACAGCGGCTCATTCAGTCTCACATATGGAAAGCTGGGACGTTTTCCGCTGTGGGTCGATTTCTGGAAGTAGAAGCAATAGTCGACTTTCCTAATTGGCACCCACAGCCAAGTTATCACATGGAACTGCTTACGACTTACTGAACGTCTTGGATCTGACTCTGACGACTGATTGTCACGAATGGAATCTGCGAAGCGACTCGCAAATTGGATTCGTTTTGGCGTGAATAGCTGCTTCTGATTTTCAGGCAAATTTTTCTGTTAATTCCCTCTTGCATGGGGAGTTTATGTAGATTTGGACGGTAAATCATTGTTGGAATCGAATTAATCACGGCTGATGGTTGCTTTTGTTGTTAAGTGTTGTTTTTGGGACTCGTGTCTGATGGCAGATTCAGATCGATGATGCAAGCCAGCCTAAATGTCAAGATTCAATTAGATTTGGAGTTGTTATATGACTCTCACAATTGAAAGCATGTCTTCGTTTTTGTCTTAAGCCACTCGCCTACCGCAAATTCACAATGTCATTAGGTGTCTACAACTCTATATTAGGAAGAAGAACCGAAGACCACTGACTGCACCAAATATTTCCGTAAAAACGTAATTTCCCAGTTTGGCCATCAAAACTGATTCGGCCAACAAAGTTGATATAGAACATGAGTTCGGATCCTACGTTGTGTTCCTATGATATGCGAATAGAAAGGGTTACCCGCAAATTTCTACACTAGGAGCCTTCCATGGGAGAGATGTTCCACGCACCCCTATTGTACATACCCTTGCCCTTGGAGTGCTTACATTTGGAGTTGGAATCAAATATACTTGTCTATTACTGGGGCTAACTCGCTTGATCGTGTGCTGAGACCTGTTAAAAGTCTTGAGCTAGAAGAACAAAATAAACGCATTGCTAAACTTGAGAACACAACACGACTTTAACTCAGGTTTGAACCCGGCATCTCATTACTAAATACGAGTGATCATGCCTTAGATTTCTGGTGCAAATGTGGAGTCCGGTTCCTAATATTGTTTAGTTAGTCTGGATATTTCCCTTCGCTTAGAATTCCGTGTAAAGCAGCCAAGCGTGTTTCTCCTATTACTTCTCTCTATCACTAAACTTCTATCGACGAAAATTTTCCCAAATTATAATCGAGATTTCAAATGAAACATTTACATTTAACAATCCTAAAAAAATTAGGGCTCAGACTTGATACGGGTTCGCGGATACGGGTTCAACTAAATTTTGGCGAACATGTGCGTGAAACTTTTAATACGTTGACACAATTAGTATAAAAGCGTTTATGAGAGAATTACGTGTTAATATGCATTTGTTCTGAGAGAGCTTTCAAATGAGGACCACCGATGACCGCCATGGCACAGAGCGTGTTAAGCTCTCTCTTGTTAAATACATTTTTGCATATATTTTTCTCACGAAAACTTTTCTAGAGAAGTAGGCAACGAACCTGTTAACATCTTGAGCTAGAAGAACAAAATAAATGCATTGCTAAACTTGAGAACACAACACGACTTTAACTCCGTTGACTGACACAATTAGCGTAAAAGATTTCGTGAGAGAATTACGTGTTAATATGCATTTGTTCTGAGAGAGCTTTTAAATGGTGTTTGCCCTGTTTTACAACTGCCCAAAAGCGGAAAGTAAAGAATGGCTTTGTAAGGGAGGTACACAACTATCTCAAGGTGCAAATTGATCGCATCGCGATATAATTAACGCTTATCAAAGGACAGGGAGCTAGAATTTCTAAGGAATTCAAATTTTTACCAAAAATCAAGTATAGAAACCCATCGAGTTGGGTGTCAAATTAAAGGTCTCTAAAAGATACATTCCAAAAAAACACGTTCGAAACTGGTGTTTCACCCACCTCCACTTGCAAAATCAAAATTAAATTTATTTAATTTCCAGTTTTGTAGTCGGGTTGTTGAAGTTTAAAATTTCGTAACCTGCGACGGGTTAGAAAAAGAAAGTTGGTTGAGAACTCACTAAAACGGGCAAAGGATTCTCTATAAAATGACACCCTAACAGCTTCATAGGGTGTATATGAAAAACGCTACAGCATGTATACTATTTCCAGACTAGTTTTTCGTGGTAGATCACGTATAGTCTGTAAAGTAGTTTCCGTAGATCTGTAAATTCCCGCCCTGTGACTCACAAGCAACTCTCAGTTTTCAGAATCTCCAGTTGAACGCTACTACGTTGACGTATCTTATTTAAATTCCCAACAAAGCCCAAACAATAAACAGATAACCCTCAGACGCATTTGTGCAAGTCTTGTAAAAACTGAAAACAAGACGTTTAAGTTGTTTTCATCTAGATTTGCGCCTGGCTTAAGTAGATATCTCTACTTAATCCAAGTTTTTCCCAAGCTGCGGCTATTTGCAAAGAATTAGCAGTCCGCAAAGACGTGGACAGCAGTTTCTATTGCTGCATTATGTAAACCCAGGAAAAGCTTCGAATAATTACCAATTCAAGTAGCTCGGTAAGAACTACGCACATTAACATCTGAAAGAACGCAATTCAGTAGATACGAAGCAAACGAATCTCAGCTCATTCACCCATCTCTAATAGGAATTCTGCGTGCCCTCCCTTATTACTTATTACTTTCCGCAATTAAACTCGAATTAGAGGAAAACCATGAAATTTTACAGTTTCATGATTCGCCTAAAATGAAACATTTTCGTAAGAGCCTAATTCAAGGCACATTTCCTCCTCGAGCGGGGTTTTGAAAGCCCGCAAAGCTGTACCTCTTGTCTTAGACGACGGAAACGGGCCAATTGCATGTAATCAAAGCTACCTTTCAGCGAATTATAAGATTTGCTCATAGCACAGACGACTATAGAGCAAAAACTTTTTTTTCAGAGAAAAATTCATGGTCACTGCACAGAACAAGCACCGCTTGGGAGCTTTGTGTATGTCGACAGCGGCACATCTAATCCCAATCCCAAGCTCAGAGCGTGTGGCTTATGAAAATGGTGAACGAGTTAAACTTGAAAATTCTTTCTATGGTGTTTAAAACGGGCAATGAGGCAAGTGCCGTGGAGGAGCTCCCAGCGACTGGGTCTTGTTTTTTTTGGTTTTTGGTGTCGTGTAATCAGTCGATAGTCGGCTCTCCGCCACAAAGAGACAGAAAACAGCCGCGTTTATCATGCAACAGACCAATTAAATAAACAAAGAGACGAAATGGTCATTGTCATCATCAGAGTAACTGCGCCTCAGTGTCTACAAACCGCTTTCTTCCACTGTTCTTCGTTGTGAAATGCATGACATGACCCTGGGAAACGAACTCGTTGGCTCGAGAACATAACAAATTTCAAGAACTGGGGCAATGACTAATCGATAGGGATAAGGTGAGCAATTGCTCGAGTGGTACATTCGAGCGGTTTCAATATTTCATTCGCCTCCAAGCCAAGGCTAAACGGGACCACAATTCCACCACTGTTCGATCCCGGTGTGAACCAGTTCACTGCCTCCCATCTTGTTCCTCGGATTTCTAACGAAATCTCATCAAATTTAAACCAGTTCCGAATATCGGCCCATTTATGGAGCCCATTTAAAATGCAAATCCTCGCGCAATATCGTCGTGCTGAAGTTTTTCTGAATCAGCTGTCACCCGGGGCGGAGATCCCCTTGGTGACCCATTCCTCCAACGACCGCTTGACAGGATAAAATCAATTCGCCCTGAGATGGGACTCCCCAAAGTTCGATTTTTCTCAAATGTCCTGACCAGCTACTTACATTGCAAGGCGTGATATTATAGCACTAATCATTCTCTACACTTTGAGCACTACATTAAACGATTAAAACACTGAGCATAACAGAAAAGGTGAAGAAATCAAACGGCAATTTTGACACCGGCCAGATTACACGGGATCTTTTGTTTCTCCTGCGTTTTGTCGCCGTCTTTTCAATTTCCCGACTCCCGACAGATCCGAAACTCTACAACAAACACTCACAGTAGAATAAAACGAAAACACGCGCCGTCGTTTTAGCGCCTCTTGAATTTCTGTTCTTTCACCGACGTTTCTTGTTGATGTGACGCCCGTTCAAAGCGCAGCATAAGAAAGCAAGCGAATTTGTGACATGAGCAAAAACAGCTGTGCGGGGGGCTTGCCGCAAAGTCGCCGCAAAATGTTATGCCACCTATCGTGAGCTAGCGTAAGGTAATCATACCTCATCCCTGATTCTGAATTTGTAAGGTTTGGGTTGGAGGACAAGTTTTCAAATTCGCCACTGTAAGTGATGCTGCCATCTGCCGGCAAGTAGTCACCACACTCGCTTAAACTACTTTATTTCAAAACTGTGCCCTTAAGATTTGATTTCTTCGTTAATTTCATTCAATTTCCTTCTTAAGAGACTAGAGTTTAATTTATGCATGCACAGGAATTGCCCGTTTAGAAATAGAACAGGAATATCGTAGCGATAGAGTCGTAGGTATTTCACATTCTCCTTCTTGGATATGTCCACCTTCTCCAATTCAAATTCTCCCCGGAACGGCTCCAATTCCTGCACTAGTTCATCGCACAGCGGGCAAGGATCCCTGGTGAACAGAGTCAGGAGTGGCTTCCTCCCCACCGGTGTTCGATTCGATCTGAAACCAAAGAGAAACGGAAGAACATAAGGAGGCAAACAACTGCGGCATGGAATTTCTTGAAAAAAATTTATTCGTAGTAAAATAAATTCTCTTGCATAAAGGCAATAATATCAGTATCTCAACAATTATGGCAAATATTCAAAAAATAGACGCGTCACTTTAATCCTATAGTCTTACAATTTTTGGATGAGGATGGAAGAAGCGCCACCGCCGCCGTTGCAAATCGAGGCGCACCCGTACTCTCCGGGCTTCAAAACGTGCGACAGATGCGCAACAATTCGTGCTCCGGACATTCCGATTGGATGCCCCAGAGAGACGGCTCCACCGTGGACATTCACTTTTGCCGGATCCACGTCCAATTTCTTTATGTTGGCCACCGCAACCACGGAGAAAGCCTCGTTTATTTCCCACAGGGCCACATCCTCCTTCTTCACTCCGGCCCTCTCAAGCAGCTTGGGCACCGCCAAAGCGGGAGCTATGGGAAAATCAATGGGATCTGTCTCGGCGTCCTGGAAACTAACAATTCGAGCCAAGGGCTTGCACTTCATGCGCTCTGCAGCCTCCGCAGTCATCAGGACAAGAGCTGCCCCGCCATCGTTCAAAGTGGACGCATTCCCAGCTGTTACGGTGCCGTTCTCTCGCTGGAAGACTGTTGCCAGTTGACCGAATCGGTCGAAGTTAACCCGCTTGTACTCCTCGTCCTCAGCCACCACAATTTCTGGTTTCTTCTTTTGCTGTATCCTGACCGGCACGATTTCTGGGTCAAAGACTTTCTCGGCCCAAGACTTGGCCGACCGCTTGTAGCTGTTCACAGCGTACTCATCCTGGTCTTTCCGGCTGATCCCCATTTTCTTCGCAGTATTCTCCGCACAGTTCCCCATGTGAAATTTGTTGTAGACGTCGAACAAACCGTCAAACACAATCCCGTCAGTAAGAGTCACTCCGCCGTAGGGAGTAGCTCCTCTCTTAAGGTAGTACGGCACATTAGACATGGACTCCATGCCACCAGCAACAATTATATCCGAGTGCCCCAGCATCAGCGTCTGGGCAGCAAGCATCACAGATTTCATCCCCGAGGAGCAAACTTTGTTCACGGTCGTGCAGCACACATTGGTCGGGAGTCCAGCGAATATTGCTGCCTGGCGTGCTGGAGCCTGACCTAGTCCTGCGGACACCACGTTCCCCATGTAAACCTCCCTCACATCCTCCTTCGCAATGCCCGCCCTTTGAATCGCCGCCTCAATAGCCACAGCTCCCAACTGCGTTGCAGACAGCGGTGCCAACGAACTCTGGAAGCTGCCCATTGGGGTGCGTGCTGCCGACACGATAACTACATCGTTGATCTTTGTGCTGAACTGTCTCAGGTTCCGCGCAATTACCTGAAATGCGTTGAAAGAATTATGTAAATTACCAGAAGTGGTCCGAGGTGGCAACAGGCTATCGCGGCGGTCAAAGATCAAAAGGGACGTAACAGCTGGATTGGGGGAAATTGCAGGTTTCTGCAGGAATTGTATAACGTACCTTACTGGCGGCTAAAAAAGGAGCCATGATTCCTGTAAGATCCTCTAGAAAATAAACTTTAAAAGTTAAAATTTGTTCTGCGAAGCACTTTCAGCTTATCTTCCCCAACTTCGAGGAGAGAACAGGCGATGGAGCGCAACAAACAGAGAAATCCCATGCAATCTCCACGCATCGTTTTCAACGCTACGTTGAAATTCTCCAACGTCAACTAATTGATAACAGCTGTCACTGTGAGGTTTGAGTCTCGGAAAAGCAATAATTTTATGAAGAAAACCGCAAATAAATAATAAAAACGTTGAATTAAGAGCCAAAATTATTGATGCGAGTGACATTTTAGATAATTGAGTAATTTATTCCCGAGAATATCTAAAAATACACCTCTTCTCACGACTAACAAGTGAATGTAACATACGTGTAGAAAACTGTGGGTACACCAGTACAAAACAATTTTAGCGATTTTTCTTGATTATTTCTGGTTATTCGTGGGAGAAATAAAATTGCCACTGAGAAAAATTAATTCAATTAAAAATTTTGCGTGCTTGCGTTCGGCGGCAAGCAAAACTCTACAAAAGCACGCAAAGTCGTCAGCTGGTAATCATCGCATTCGACAGCTGCGGCGAGGGAGGTGGATTTTTTCTTCTAGACGTCAACATTCCTTGGGGTTCCCTGCGAGTGATTTTAATTATTTTTTTTAAGCAAACCTAAATGGCTTAAGTGTGTGAAATTAAACTTGTGCGATTCGAAGGTAAATCCTTGCTGGACAGTGTTGCAAAAATTGCGTTTTGGTCGGACCGAATTCGAGCCCTTCTCCCAACAGGCGCAGAAACATTCGCACCAGTGGAAGTTGCATAAAAGTTTCTATATATATTTATTTGAATTACGTTGCAGTGACAAAGTCAATAAATAGTTGAAATGTTCACGATTTTGTGCTGATTTAGCAATTGCGATACTGTAAAACGTGTGCGCAGTTAAGCAGTGTTTCCGAGTTGAGCGCACCGAAGACGTCCCGAAGGATGGTGGATATGAACATGGAAATAAATCGCCTAAATACCTTTCATTCCTGGCCAAATAATGCACCGGTCGATGCTGAACGGCTCGCCAGGGGAGGATTCTTTGCAACGGGGAATTATCTGGAAACCCAGTGCAATTGGTGTAATAAGAAAATCTCCGATTGGCAGTATGGGGATCAGGTAAGAGGCGACCAAGGAATGAGGCATGTTATGCCTTCTACTAATTTATAAGACTTTGCAGACCATGGTGCGACACCGGAGACTGGATCCACTTTGCCCTTTCGTACTGAATCCTACCAATTCTGGTAATGTACCAATTACCGGTTCCTCCACGGCGATGGAATCACCAAATTCACCAAGTCTGGATGTGGTCCTGCAGGGTGATCTTAAGAACGAGATGTGCCGACTAGCGACCTTCAAGAATTGGCAGGTAACTTATTCTTTTGCTAATTCCGCAATCAGCACCGACAAGACAAGGTTGCAATTGTTTTGGAGCGCTTGAACCGGTTTGGGGAATTATGCAAAAAGAGAGACGATCATCGAGTTTTTTGCATAATTTGTTTTTTCTGGTTTTTTAGAATCGATTTAAGAATTTCATAACAAGTTCTATTACTCGACAGCCGTGGGAGTCCCCTTCCTGGTTCATGGCGCTTCTGGATTTCGGCACTTGCTCGTTTGAGTTAGTTGACTTCATTTTGATTTAAGTGCTCTTCAGTTTGAATCGAGCGATTTTATTTGTAAAGTAGAAATTGCGTTTATAGTTCTGCATCTCGGCACTGTACTGAATCAGTGTAAGTGAGAATTGTCTTCCGCTGTGATAGAAGAGCGATTAAGACAAGCGCCTTACAGTCGCATTCAACAGGGGACGTAGTGTTTAAATTTAGATAAAAGTTCATTGTAGCATTTTGTGTATTGTGCAGATCTTGATTTCCAAATAGCCTTAGATTTCTTTGTTGTCTGTTGCTATCACTTTTAAGCCCTAGTTTATCGCTCACCGAGATCATACGACATTCCTTCTCCAGAAGAAGTGCTTATCTAATCAAAAGAGGAAGACTTCATCCTTTGGAAATATAAACAAATGGAATTATCATCAGTGACTAACAAGAAGTGGCGGCTGAATGTGTTCCAAATAGGTAGGGACGTTGTAAAGACAACCCGAGTGTCGCTCAGTGTGTGTTGCTGTAATCGAATATTTTCCAGTTTTCGTATGTCGATTGCTATTTGACGGTATTACTCCCGATAAATAATTTTCTGCATTGGACTGGGTGTGTTCAGATTTCTCTCTTATCTTAAACTGTTTATCGATGAAAATTATTTACGGTAACGCTTGTTAACGAAACGATTGCATAGAGTACTCTTTTTTCCTATATCTTGCATCATTTTAAAACTAATTCGAGCTGCTTAACGCATATTGTAAACATTAAGTGAAAATCATAGAGCTTGCCTTCACTAGGAAGAATATTGTACGTTCAGATAATTATGTAAAGTGGAAATAGAAGTCGCAAACCATAAACTTCCAATTTCAATCTGTTTATTTCCCTTTTTATTATA
>QYTT01093150.1:0-12342 GCA_006980735.1 Dasypogon diadema
AGGGCATTGTAAAAATCCTTTCCAACTGAGCTTTTATATTTTTATACGGACTTTTCATACGTACGAAGAAAAGTTACTCGCACTATAAGTTGCAAGGAAGAAAATGGTTCTACACGAGGAGGCACATGCACACTTGATAAGTTTAAATGCGTATAACGCAACACTTACAACTATACTTAGCTTAAAGATCTGACTGTTTATCGTCTTTAAGTCGAGCTCTTTCAATCACATAGTACATGTTTATCAATTACGATACGAGTACGAGAACAGCACTGATAATACAACATGAGTATCGTATTGATTCTTAAAATACACCTACCTAGTAGGTAGTCCACAGCGTGCTGGCAATTTCCGGCAGATTTATTCTTATAAAAATCTGGAGAAAGATGTGTAATGTAATAATTGTAAGTAGGTTTCTATGGGTGTCTGAAATATGTTGAGCAAATCTGCAAATCACATCAAGATTTACATTGAACCGAAACACCATCGCATTGATTTGTCAAATAATTTCTACCTGCTTTCCGTGCACGAGGAAAAAATTAACACTGCTCTGCACTCCATGAATTATATTCAAAATACATGTATGGGAAATAATCTTCCTCGATAGTTCTCAAAGACTGAGCTCATCGATATACGTGTATTCATACGAGTGAATTGCAAAACACCACCCCAAGTTGCAAAAGCGAACGGATAGTCATAGTGTATAGTACCGGTCACAAGAGACTTTCAAATGGACGAGTGTAGTGGAGGCATTTCCTTTTTCATTCATATTGAATTCACTTTTCGTCCCCATATTAAAAGAGTGATTAAATAATAAAACATCGCATACTTTCTCAATTAATTTAACATGCTTCGAGATATTCCTCTGAGCCTAGACATTAATTCAGTGCCCGCAGTGGCATTCACCTGCTTCAGCTTCCTTCATGCTAACTTGAGCTTTAATATGAGATAATAGAACAAATCACTATCTGAAGATATTAATTCGACTAACAGGCTTACGCATACTCTACAGTTATTTGATAGTCGATACGATATAAGTGCAGCGCTCTAGAACTAGTCTATAGTGCGACGACCTAAATTTAATTTAACAAACTCAACCGTTTGTAAAAATACACTTTCTGGGTTCTTTATTGAAATCGGAAGAAAACACGACGTTACATAATTTGCAAGTTCACCTACTAACTAAGTAATAGTGCCTGTTTTGTTGTTCCTTGAACAGCCCGCAGAAGGGAAAATACCATCAGTCTCAGTCCACGGTCTTTAGAATGTAAATCGGGGCACTAATGTTAGCACACTATCACTCACCATGAACTTTCAGAATTTTACAAATATTAGAACTTGTTTTGCGGAAGTTACAGATTAATTTCCAGTGGTTAAGAATAAACGTGAAACGATGTTAATTTAGAGCAATATCAACCATGTCATCCAACCACTTTCTTGATTACGTTTACGAATAGTGTCGACCAAGATTGGTTCATACGCCTATTACAGAAAAACTTCAAGAAATATTTCACGCTGTTTTCCGACTTGCTCTTTGTCAAGAGTATTCGTATTCGATGAGATTTCCGACAGAACTGAGCAGCACCGAGAGATGGCACAGAGACTGAAGTTATATATGGGAGATTCAAGGCACTGGCTCTGGCTTGGCCATGCGAAAGCTAAAGCTAAGGCACCGCACCACTCGGGACGGGACTCGGCAGACTCAATAGTCAAATTGTAATATGTGCTGTGCAGTGTGCAGACAAACAAACCCAACACAGATGCAAACCACGTTCGCAACCGGGCATAGCATAGTATATCTGTTACGGAACTCGAGTTTTCCCTATACACTGTACATACAACATACGTTACTTACCTTAACGACGGGTGTTTTTCACTTTTCTCATTCTTTGATGTCGCTAACGCTAACGCTATCGCTACACCAACGCTCCAGCAATATGAATTTCATAGCATAGTATTGTGGAAATTAAGTGCGATTTTTTCTTGTTACATTTTAATCTCTGCATTGTTCAGCCCTGGCTAATTAACCCCAAGAAGAATATTTTTGATGTGGCAGACATTAAATTAAATGGTGCTTAAATCATTTTTTTTTCTAGGGAGACATTTTCACAATCTTGCATTATTCCAACCATTCAAACAGTCTGTAAAGTTATCATGCTTTTTTCAGCACGAACGATAAATAAATGCTAAGTGAAATTATATATAGCGGTCGGAGCTTTTAGAGCTTTGGTTTCGTTCGCCTTTGTCCAAATTAATTATATCAATTGCTTCTTGTCAGTTTCTAGTCCATGAATTGCTTCCAAAGTGCTTATATCTTTCAATTAATATCAAATCATTGTTAAATTAATTATGCACAAAAATAGATGTGTATTTTTAGCTTTCCATTTCAAATCTCAAGTTGCAAAACCATTTATTTGAAAAACTCGGAAATTGTACAAAAATTAACTTGAAAGTAAAAATAGGATTACTACTCAAATGGAATTATAAAAATGTTGTGCTAATTTCGCTCTAATATACCAAATCTATCAATTACTTTTGAAAAAAACGTTTCAATATAAGAAAATGTTTGGATCAAATATTTGAGTTTCACAAAACAATCAGTTTAATTAACAACAGAGGGAAATTCTCTTTTGCGAGCATGAAAAATGATAATTTTTGAAAAATTCCAGGGCCAAAACTAAGGCGATGATTTTAACTATACTTCATTTACGTTTTTATTGAATTTTATACATTAACCTTTCCTATAAGACGCTTGTCTATGGCTACCAAAAAAATTCCAGTGTAATAGTAAAGTGGACGATTTAGATCTTGATTTTTCAAAATTACGACAGACATTGAAGATATGCTTTTGTGTAATGTTTTGAATCCTTTGAATCCAAAAATGAATGAATAATGTCATTGTATGCCACTTCAGAACGATATATTTTCAGTATCCTGACAGAATTTCACAGCATTATCCTTTTCTGAGAGAAACTCGATTGCCAATTAAAAAAAAACAAGGTTCCTACAAAGACCTGTTTAATTTTTTTAACCTTCGTAAGGCTGTGAGATGTACAAATTTTTATTTACATCAATTACCAGAACCATATAGAGGTCCTTCCACTTCCTCAGAAGCAGCATTACTCTCCTCCTCCTTCAATTGTCTCTGAATACGGGCTTATAGAGTTGGCTGATGTGTCCAATATTCAGTCGCTATGATAACTCAGGAAAAACTATTGCCTTCCACTGGAGAACCATAAAAAAAACTGCAAAACCCAATATCCATGGAAGCAAAGTCCTTCTTTGTGTTTGGAGGAATATCCATAATGGCGGTTAATTTTGAGCTGCTTATTGTTGGCAAAACCGTTACTGCGAAGGTTTATTGTGGTCAATTGCAAAAAAACGTTCTGCTTTAATTAATAGAAAAGGTGTTATCCTCCAACATGGTAACGCCAGGTCACATGTTGCCAGGATTACACAAAAAAATAAATTAAGGAACTAAGTGGGAAGTTCTCTCCCATTCTCCATATTCACCAGACTTTGCTCCATCTGATTAGTATCCCTTCAGATCCTTGCAGAATTTTCTAGTTGAAAAAAAATCCAATTCTTATGAGGGGGTCAAAAACACAATGATTGAGACTTTTGAATTTAAAACTCTAAAATTTTTTAAAGCTTCTCCACATAGGAGAGGTGCTCTTGAAAAAAATATATATATTACTTATCTATAGATACCCCAATATACTCAAACATTTTTTCTTAGAAAAAAAACGACGTCAGAGCTCAGAAAAAAACCTCTTCTCAGATAGTATTCGGTGGTCGGAAAGATCCCCTTCTCCAATTTTTGATCAAGAACAAAATATTAAAAATCTTTGAGTTCTATATAAATTAAATTAATTTAGAAAGTACGTACGGAAATTAAAAAAACATGTTTTATGCACATCTGAACAAGAATTTTAGGTAAAATATTACGTGGAAAACTGTTTATAACAAAACAAGTTTACAATGAAACCGAAAATCCGTACACACTTCCTAAGATAATTTTGAGGCTATAGTTAAAGTGGCCCACTCGCCCACCGACGTGGAATCTCTTTCCAAGATTAAATATGTATATAAAATTTAATTTTCCCTAAAAAAAAACGATAAAACTTTCATAAAAGTAATTAATGATGTAAGGAGCTCCATTTCAAAACACATTAACTGTGTCCATCAGAAAGTGAAATTTGTATCAAATAGAAATAATTTGAATTCGCTCTTCCCACATTTCATCTCAGTTATAATCAAAACGGGTTGTAATTGATATTTTTTAATGATATAAAATCGCAGCCAGACAAAAGCGGTATTTACCTTCTTTTTGCATTTTGAAGTGGAGCATTGGCAGTGTCATTAGTCATTGTTTTCTATAATCTTCCTCTATCTACTAAATAGATTATTTATATCGGATGTAAAGAAAACCCCATCCTTTGAAGCTATGAAGTCTATCACTGCCTTTCGGACATCCTGAACATTATTTTCTATTAAGGAAGTTTTCCATTGACAGGAATAGATGATAGTCAGATGATGAAAGATAGGATAGTGCCAGCAAGGAGAGTGGGGTAAAACTTCATACCCAAGTGCCTATAGCTTCTGCTTTGTCTTTAAATCCGCATGAGGTCTGGCATTGCCATGTTGGAAAATAATACCTTTTTGATTGTAATATGCTGAACGAAGTTTGGGTATTTTCGCATCTAAGCGAGTTAACTGATCACAGTAGAGATCTTCTGTTTGATCCGGTTCCTGCAATTCCCAGTGCACAGGACCTCAGCAATCCCAGCTTGGCCTTCCCAAGGGTAGAAAGTGGACTACACTACTATACATAATCCACTTCTTATCACCAGTAATCAGGCGATTCAAGAAGGGTTCATATTGTTGCCGAACAAGCAATGAGGAAGCAACTAAAATTCGACCTGCGAGATTTTTTTCGCTTATGTTACGGAAAATCCATCAAAATCACTTATGCACAAAGCTGAGCTTGTTCAAGTGGCTTTCTATTGCCTTCCGGAACAATAGTCATCTTCAAGGCTTATGTCACCTGACCTGAATTTTACAAACCATCTTTGGACCGTACGCATTTTAAATTTAGATGTCGAAAAATAGAGCATAAATTTTTACAAGCTTCCATGGCATTATGCCGCAGTTGGAACTCATTAAGTATTGAGTACCAGAAATGAATTTTATCTTCATTCATAATAAATACTTATTTTTCAAAATTCAATAATATTGGCTTTCGATTTCTACCAAAATCATCGGTATCATACAACGAACAACGAAGGAATAAGCGCGTTAAGTGGAGTAACTGAAAAACGAGAGAGCTTTCTTGCCAACCCAATAACGTATGTCCGGAAAAATATGGCGCAACTTCTGTGATTTCAGGGCCGAAACACATTCAGAGCCGCAGGTACCAAGCCGCAAGTACCAGGTATCAAATTCAATTTTCAAACAAGGAAAGCTTACGAGAGCTTCCACAATGGCGGTACCAAGCATCATTTGGTACCTACCAGTATCAAATGATGCTTGCTACCCAAGTTTGGAAAGTTTTAAATTTTGGTACTGACACCGCAGTGGTGCCAACAAAATAGATGTAAATTTTTATATTTTTTTAGGTGCCAAAATTAAACGAATTTAAAATGGAGGAAAAGATAATTGAATTTATAAGGAAAAATAATTTCATGTATGATATAAATTCTACGGAATATAAAAACTTGAAGCTTATCTAAAATATTTTGATAAATTTTCAATCATAAATATTTTAAAGTTGTCAGTATTGAATGATGCTTGCGGCTTGGTACCCTGAGGGCCGAAACACATTCAGAGCCGCAAGTACCAAGCCGCAGGTACCAAGCATCTGATGCCGACACATGATACAGAGGGAAGCCACATTCACGGTACCAAGCCGCAAGCATCATTCAATACTGACAACTTTCAAATGTTTATGATTGAAAATTTATCAAAATATTTTAGATAAGTTTCAAGTTTTTATATTCCGTAGAATTTATATTATGCATGAAATTATTTTTCCTCGCAAATTCAATTATCGTTTGCCTCATTTTAAATTCTTTTAATTTTGACACCTAAAAATATTTATAAATTTGCACTTATTTTGTTGGCACCACTGTGGTATCAGTACCAAAATTTAAAACTTTCCAAACTTGGGTAGCAAGCATCATTTGATACTGGTACCAAATGATGCTTGCTACCGCCATTGTGGAAGCTCTCATAAGCTTTCGTTGTTTGAAACTTGAATTTGGTACCTGGTACTTGCGGCTTGGTACCTGCGGCTCTGAATGTGTTTCGGCCCTGAATGTGGCTTCCCTCGGTATCATGTGTCGGCATCAAATGCTTGGTACTTGCGGCTCTGAATGTGTTTCGGCCCTCACGCTTTCTCACTCGACTATTTCGGAAATTGGCGATATTATACGAGCAGATTCTACAACTCGAGCAGATATAAAGTATGCCAGAAAAAAGGAATTTGAAGACAGTCATTGTTTGGATAGCCATAGGACCTAAAAGAATTAGACGCTTTAAAAAATATAAAATTATAAACGAATATGTGCGCTGTTTTTTGAGGAGTACTTCGATCAGCCTATTAAAATAACTTTTTTTTATTAGTAGGTCAAATATGATATTTCGAATATTGGTGTGACAGCCCCGGAGACTGACATTTTAAAGCTTCCTCAATTTAAATGCATTTTAACACGTAATTCTCTCACGAAAGCACTTATGCTATTTGCTGTACTCAACGTGATAGTGCGAATTCCGAGAAAACGGCAAGATTTTTAACGTCCACTCGTGAATGAGATGAAGTAATCCTTAATACTTAAACTTATATCCTGGTTGAAATATTCCGAATTGTTTCTAAAGACGGGAAAGGGAATGGAATTTTAAGAGTTTTTATTGTTTCCTTCGGAGATATATATGATAGCTTCTAAACTAGTCTTAAAGAATCTAGAAGGAAGGATGTAGTGCTTCGTTTTGCTGACATGGATATTGAGAAGATATAAAAGAGGATACAGAGAGTCGTGCGCTCTAGATTTCCAAAGAATGCTTTGATTATGCACGATAGAAGATTTTTATTTCCCCACTAGGAACTTATTATAGTAGCTAAGAATGCCTAGAACATGATTCCAAACTTGAATGCCTTGGAAAATGTACCACAAAAGTTTATTTATAGAAATTTTAACATCTTTGTAATTTGAGTCTACTCATTTTGTACTTTGCATACATTTTCAGGCCTTAAACTATTGCCTCTATAAATAATTTTTATAAAAGTTAAATCCGTAAAATCTATCAAAGGACGTTGTACTATGAGAATAATAAACAAAATACGAAATAAGTCGGGGCTACTAGCAATGCTCAAATAATAATGCATACAAATAATGGTGATCAGATAATGATACTCTATTTCCGGTACACAAGTTTTTAGTTCTTTTCCACGTCTGTAAAATTTTTGCCAGAAAGATTCGAAAAGGAATGAATTAAAACTTAGTAAGACAAGTAACGACAAAATATTAGACTATAGAAATCATCGAGGTATAAGGTCATCCTACTAAATATAAGAATTAGTGAACTAAATACGAACGAATTGAAATAATACAGATAGATCTTTTACATTGCTTTTTAAATGGCTTGTACACCCATAATTCAATAGATTTTTTATTTTATTAATTTTTTTCTCATAATTTCTACAAAACTATTGAGAACAAATGATAGGAAACATATAAATTTTAAAATCAAATGAGCAGTCCGTTCTTAAATGTTTAGTGTCTATTTTTGCAGAAAGTTACCTTAAAATATTTTTAATTTAATAGATAAGCTTAAATGTTTTTATATAAAATAAGAAATGGGCGCATAATATTGTTGTTTCTAATTATAAATATTAGCGATTAAAAAAAATTACTATTTCCCTTGAAAGTGCGCTTCTTGATCTCCATTTGCTAAAATATTTCTATAATGTATCAAATCAGTTTTTACGAATTAGCATAAAGTTTTAGGATGTTATAATGCACAAAGAATGTCTACGTAATTTCTTCAGAATAAAAAATCCTTATAACGAGACAAATCTTTTATGATAAATAATCGTTACTTACCTTTGTGCCAATTGTGATACTAAAATAAGGACAACTCCCATTCCTCAAACCACTCCTGCTCAAGGACAGCAAGGTTTATCTCTTCTTGGTATTCAGTTGCTTTAAAATGTACGATTCAGACTTCCCTGGTTAGTTTGCTGTCGGAAAAGTTTTTCAAATCTACAATTGATCGATATAACGATTTGACACAAGGATAAGAAAACTTATGAAAGCCAGTTTCTGAACAATATGTGACAAATGTTCTGTCGAAATTAATTACGTAAATTCCACGGAATTGCTAAATCGGCACTAGGATCTAAAAGCACAATGTGAATGCACAAAAACAAAAGAATTATGTCGCCGCTGTTCGGTCCGAGCACAGACTGTCTTTGCGGTGAACGATTTGTGAAAACACCTAGAACTTGACTTTTGCTGCTGAATTTTTATAGACCTACTTCTCTTCGATAGTATGCAAGGCAAAATCTTTGCAATTTATTGAATTTACCTCTATAGTAGGCCTGGGTGCCACAGTACTCTTCAACTTATTTGGTCGGTACGCACTATCCACTATCACCTCGGGCTGATAACGCAGTTCGCTGCTACACGAAACAATCACCACACTTCCAATTTCTGATTCTTACTGCATTCTGACATGTTTCCTCTAAGTTTGGAGCTTTAATCAAACCACTCGAGTGAACTTGAGAATTTTACACATAACAAGACGAAGCACCCCGAACCCCACACCACCCGCACAAAACGAAATCCATTCCATATGCCGAAATCAAACTGCTCTCTGGCATTTTCCTACTTTGATAATTGATCAGCAGATGGCAGGTTACATTAGCAGAACTGACAGTTCTCGTTTGTAGTGACTGCACGTGCGTTTTTACCTGATTTTATCTACCCCGAATTGGATTTGACTTTGGGCTTTGCAATTGCAAACAGAATCAGCAGCACATTATGGAGTACGTGGATTTCGGGAAGTCAGTTAAACAGGAAGTGGAAGCAAATTCTAAAATGTAAGTTAATTGCAAAGTGGTAGTGTTATTATAAAATTAAAGTTAAGATTGTGAAATAGTGCCCATGCCCTCCGAAGAGAAGGGTTCTTATTATTTTCTATCTAATCATTAGTTCCAAGGTAAATATAATAGCACATCGTGAGTTGAAAGGTGGCAATCGCTCTAGTCTCTGGTACCTACAAAAATTCCATGCACCTAACACATACGTGCGAACTGTGGAGTGAGTCGGACTGCTTTTACGAAGACGGAATCAAACTATTCTTTTCCCTGGTGAAGAATGTGGTGCACATTTAACAGTAGTGCTCAAGCTCGTACTGGAAATGTGTCCCCATAGCCAGTATGAACTAGAAGCACTTACGACTTGAAATATTTATTGTTTCAGTGGTTTTTCGAATCCAAGTATTCGCCCTCATCTTGACCTTATTCGAAGGCATGCTTAGGATTACAGAGTTATGTGGTCGATACAAAGTTTGCCGAATTGTCTTATTTTGGTGTCAAAAGCAACCTTAGGAATCTTAGTCTGTCCCAGGTACTATAGGAGCTATGTTGAAAAATTAGTTTATTAAAAAAGTTTGCACTAAGTTGGACTAGCATGTCCGAATGCATTTTAGGAGCTCCACTTTAAAATGCAATAACTGCATAATAACAGAATTCAGAAATAATACCTTTTGTTTCACCTTCTATGATGGTGAACATAACGCTTTTTAATCTGTCTGCGACATTATATCATTAAAAAATATGAATTACAACCCGTTTTGATTATCACAGAGATCAAATGTGAGAAGAGCGAATTGAAATTATGTCTATTTGATACCAAACTCAATCTTTGAGGGACATGCAGTTAATGCGTTTTGAAATGGAGCTCCTCATTTGTTTTGCTTGGTAAGCAAATAGAAAGAATATCAAGTCAACGCAGTTGCGGTCTTCGTCACAAAGCTAGCCTGTGACTTATTTGTTTTACAAAATATCAGATCGGTAGTATAGCCTTGAAACTTATCCCGATGATATACTATTTATAGCTGTGTTTTTTTGCTACAAGATCCAGATCTGTAGGCAAAAAAAACGATCGGGATCTTATTAGAACTAGTTTTATACGTTGATAATCATTATCAAGTTGGGGGCTGGTAATTGAAAGGTGTTAAGTGTATTATATTGTAGGTAATAACTTGCAATATTTCAGACGTTTAATTTTACTTGTTTTGTTTTATGCCTTACAATCTATATTATACATGTTTGCTCACTTTTAAGACCACTCTTTGAGTTTGACAACAAGCAGTACCAACATCTAAAACTAGAATAATGCACCTACATATGAGGATAAGTACTAATTTCCAGATCTTTAAAGATCTAGATCCAAGATCTGTATAAAGATCGGGATCTTGTGTTTTTGTTTCAACTACGTGTCTAAGTGAGATCCGAGCGGAGCGGGCTGGGGTGCCCATCTGCAGATTATCTCCTCTGTTGGCGTGTGTACATATCCTGCCTGTGACGTGCAGGGTACCAGTGGCTGAGACAATTCTACTGATGAGAGTTATACTTGCAAAGCCAATGGAATATAGCAGAGTAATTTCATTTTAAAAATTGTCATTTGTAACATTTGTCAGGTTAAAATTCCCTAATCTCCTCTTCCCTAATTCCTCTCCGTCTGAGCTGTGCTGTGTGCATCATAGGTTCGTCTCCTGAGCTTTAGGCAATACCTTCCTTTCTTTCCCTGGCTTATTCTAAGAAAAAAAAAGTGTACGAGAGGAGGGAGGGGGCTCGTCTGCCGTACCCACTTAGATATTGTGTCCGGATTGGTACCTAAAAATACACATTAAATCATAACTTCAGAATGATTGTACACACGGAAGCCAAATGGGTTTTGTTTTTTGTAGATGTTTCCATTTTAGCTTTTTTATTAATGCATTTTAGAAAAAAATGCATCTCGAAAATTCCTCGTATTACTTTTTTTATTTTTTTACATAGGTTATTTATTTTTTTTAATAAGTATTCGTGGCCTAAGGTAGAAGAGATCCTCCTTCTGAGTGGAAACAAGTAAGAATGTATAAAAGGACGAACCTGCTGTGTTTTTACCATTTTTATCCAATATGCTTAATAATCGAAAAAGCGCAACAATTTCATGCAACAAACAATAACAGATATTTTTGAATAATTTTCTACATATCTATACACTAGGACTAGAAATATCGATGTGCGTAAAACAAGGATAGAAATAACACGCCGAGACAGGCTTTGTGTTTCTAGTGTTAAAATAAATGTTAGAAGAACAGGCGGTTGCTATTATAAACGATTAACCTTTTCCAGTGCCAGTGCCAATTGGTACTCTTGAGTGCTATGGGCGTGCAATTGGCATACTAGAAGAGTATTTCGCAAATACGTGTTGTAATTGAGAAAAGTATTTCGCACCGAATTTAACCCATTCGCTACCAAACACGAGTATATTCGTTAAACTTTAAGCTCTCTCGTATTAAATGTATTTTTACATATATTTTTCTCACAAAACTTTCCTATTCATTGAAGGCAGTGAATGGGTTAACTTGCTAAGTTTTCACAAGTTCAATTCAATTCAATTCAGTATATTTACGGAAGAGTACACAAGATCGATATCAGTACTAGAACTGAAATAAAAATGAGTACCTACGTATAAAATAAAAGTAAAAATAAAAAACATAATAAAAATAAAAAATGAAAGAAAAGACTAAAAATAAAAGAAAATCAAAGACAAAATCAGTGTCAATTCCGACCACCACCCCACATCAAACAACGACCGGTCCAAAACAAAGAAACTTAAACAATTCAATCAGAGAGAAGCCTCTTGAAAACGCTAACAATTGCTGCACCCTGCACACTAGATGCTAATGAGTTCCAAATGCGAGAAATATGAAGATATTAATTGAATCTTTTATATAATTCTGCCAGAAAATCCCCTGGGCCACGCGGCACTGAATCGTTGACCCAGTCAGTTGTGGCTTCTATAAATAAAAATTTATTTACGGATAATTTTAGAATTGATATTAATTTAAAGCAATCAATTTAAGACTAATCTTTATTCCATTTCAATTACATAGTTAAAACAAAAAAAACCTATATATTGTAGACAATTACGAACAATTTTTGCGTATTTTTAGATTATGTTGCGAATGCGGAGTTCTAATAGATCCAAATCCAGCAAACATGTGTGTTGCATGCCTACGCAATCATGTCGATATCACAGAAGGCATTCCAAAGCAAGCTGTCTTGTA
>QYTT01093150.1:17231-28105 GCA_006980735.1 Dasypogon diadema
TGCACTGAAAGCAAGCAAAGTAAAAATCTGATCTAAGGGCTGTCCAGAACGATGGCTGTAAAGGGGTCAGAGCCCAGGACTCAAACGAGTCCCATGCTCTAGACTAAACTGGGCCGGGAGACTCTCAGGAAGCACGAGAATACCCTTTCCGACCCCACGCTCAGCCCTAATGAGAGGCTGTCGGAAGTCGTATAGGGCTTTCACTTTCTAGAGGATTCCCCATGGACCTCGCCCCAATGAGAGGCGAATATCCATGAGGGAGATCCCCAGAGAGTTGCTCCCGGAGGATCCCGGACCAACCCAATCACTCCTAGGGTTGGTTAAACCCAGAGGCACGATAGAGAGCGGTATGCTGGCAGGCTAGCGTCTACTGTGTGTGGTGTTGGGGGGTCAGAGGAAGAATCGTAGTAATAATAGGCTGTTGTTATGCTGTGAGATTGAAGTGGAGCATACTTGTCATAAATATAATGCACCAGATTATGAAAGATGTTCACCTGCTCGTCCACCGAATTACATCGAGAAACAGTATCCCATGGCAACATTGATGAACAGGTCCAACAATGACGGATTCGAAGAATTAAGACAGGATGAACGAAAGTTCAATAACAGCAGTCAGACTAAGTCATTGAAGTAGATACAGAAGTTAGTCGATCGCTCCACTTGATTTCAGCAAATTAACATTGAAGCCACCACCGGAGGCTATCTTGGGGTAGGTAAGGTAATGTCTCCACAAGTTCAAGCTCGGTTTCATTCGAAAAAAAGTTACGAGTGTAGTACGCAGAGACTGGAAGACATTCTTATATCTGAAAATTAATTTTTAACGTACAGATTTGGAATAGTTTATAATGGAGAATAAAAATATTCAAATCCAGTGGAAGACACTGAGACTGCCCGGCATTAGCGAGCAGGAGGATGGCTGTACAGGCAGCCCGACGGCTGGCATGGGACAGATAACTAACAAACAAATGCTCGACTTAATAAGAAACATCGAAGTTAGGGAATTGTTTCTGGAATACTCCGATACAAACCAACTAAGACGGACTCTTGGCACCCGGAAGAGCAGGACACGAAGGCGACAGTTTGCTTCGATACTGGAAACATTCTTTGTTGTCTTAGCCTTTACATTACCATGTCATTAATGATGGCGATTTCGCCTACCATTCGAAGAAACTGTTTATTACCGTGTTCATTAATGGTTCGATTTCCTATTGGGATATTAGCACCTTGAACGTGCTGTTTAGATTTCGATGGCTTTTTCACACACGCTCCTCAACCTTTAACTAAATCATAGAAATACATTAGGCATATATAGTTTAGTTTATTAATAAAAGCTCCTGATCTTTTATGATCTAAACTTACCGTTACTTACTTTAAATATTATATTGATTCTAGCCTATCAATAAAATTCTCTTGACTTTTGTTTCTATTTATTAAAATAAGGAATACTGTCTTCTTGTGACGAAAAAATTCAAGAAAATCTTTGCTTTGCAAAAATTATAAATCTAAGAGAATTACAAGTTAATTATTTTAATATAAAATAAATAAATGGATTCCATGAAGTAGGAAAATGAAAAGATTCCGTTTTGTAGCAGAAGTGTATACCAATCCAAGCCATTTTGGGAATCGCTGATAATCTTATAATTTAATTGGTCGTGCGTTACGTTGATTCAATATCCTGGAAATAATATAATAAAAGTAATTAATGACAGAAAAATGATTAAAAATGGTAGAGATATTTCCTTTTGTTACTTTTGCAATATAGTTTTTTGTTAATAGATAGGAGACAAACCATATGCATAAGTTGAATATTCTATTTTTTACGAATTGAGGAGTTTTAAATAGAAAACGATGAAAGTGCCAAAAAATCAAAATAAATTTTCCCAAGGAATTTCGCTGTATGTGTCATCGGCAATGTTATGCAAAAGGTTAAAAATGTTGGTGTTGGCGATGTCAATACCCCAGCTGTTTTTTAGAATAGGATGTAAATACTATTGTAACAACTGATTCGGCTTACGGATTAGTCAAACGTTCCAACAGGATTGCAAATTATTGGAAGAAAATTGACACAGTTCGGTTTTTATGCTGTTTTAATCTAATGGAAAATGAGTTCATACTAAATATTCAAGCCTTCCAGTAAAGGTATTTTTCTTCCTTGTGTGGTGTACTTGTGCCATACATTCCCCTGAGGCGCTAATGAGATCTCCAAGCACTACAATACGGTTTGACAGTGCCCTTATCTCGAGTACCTCTAAACGCCGAGTCCACTAATTCCGGATTTTCGTTGATCGGAACCTTG
The DNA here is from genome assembly GCA_006980735.1 of Dasypogon diadema. Classification (NCBI taxonomy): domain Eukaryota; kingdom Metazoa; phylum Arthropoda; class Insecta; order Diptera; family Asilidae; genus Dasypogon; species Dasypogon diadema. Next base: position 19,528 of record QYTT01093150.1, read on the forward strand.
GCAAACTGTGTCCCTCCAACGGAAGAGTGTTCTAGCCTGCAGGCACTTCGATTTAACAAGCAAGCCAGTGGAATATAAACCGCCCGCCCTGAGCTGACTAGCATGCTCTTTCTCCAGCCAGAATGCATCCACTGCTTTTGCTTCAAGGAGCTTTATCATGGACAAGGTAATCAGGAAAATTTCGTGAAAATTTTCGTCCGTCTCTTCCAACGATTGCGTGATTTACCCTCGCGCCCGATATACACCCCCAAATACTTAGCTATTAGTCTAGCTCTAGTCCACTGTAGCCTGAGTGAACTCCGCCACACACTACAAACAAATTTGGCTCTTGATTTGAAAATTCAAGTTTCACAGTAAGACTACAAATTCTCTTTACTTTGGAGCGAAAGACTAGGGAAATGACCTACAGTCGTCTACCAATCGTAAGTCTTGAGAAGCCTTGATACACAACCAAAGAATTCGTGTGGTTCCAAATATTAAAAAAGTCCATTCTAAAACACAAATCACTGTTTAACTCTAAGTAACTATCCATAAAAATGTTGAAAAAATAAACTTTTCTGCTAGGTAAAATTTTAAAAGCCACCTAATTTTGATGATAACTTACAAGCCATTTTATCTGCCAGATACAGTTTTCTTACTACTTTAGAAAAATGACAACAAACTTAAGATACGCGTTATCAAAACATGGGGATTTTTCTAAAGTCGCTTGAAAATTTGAACGTTTCAACGTGTTGCACTTTTTGTCACCATAAACATACAAATATTTATAAAAATATTCATTCCACTTTGCATTTTGTGTTTATGATGAACTCGGAAATTTGAATAAAAAATTGTTTATGGCGAATAAGTGGCTGGAAATTTAGACACGTCCGTAGTTCAAGTAAGTCCTCCGTTTTATACCATTAATATGAATTATTTCTTTTCGCTACACCTAAAAAAAGCAAACTCATTTTTTTCTAGGAAAAACAGAGACAGATATATAAACAACAGGTGAAACAATTAAAGGAAATACTATTCACACGCTCTACTGCACTGACTGTAAAACCAATAGGACTCGTTTGCAAATCTTGACTCATCCGCTCACTATGAGGGTTGAAATACATTCAGAGTCGCAAGTACCAAGCATTTGATACCGAAGGAAGCCACATTCAGGGTACCAAGCCGCAAGCATCATACAGGCCTGACAATTTTAGAATGTTTATAATTGATATTTGATCAAAATGTACGTATGTATGTATGTGTTTATTTATTAGTTGAATAAACAACTTTTTACAAAATTCATTTATAACATTTAAAATAAAGGAAAAAGAAGATTGAACAAAAAATAAAGCGTTAAATTCCAAACAACAAGATTCATAAAATTTAAAACAAATAACATTACCTAATAGCAAAAATTGTAACATGAAATTAGGGAAACCCCGGACTGTGTGGGAAAAAGCATCAGGAGTAGTGAAAAAAAACATATTCTATATCACAGTAGGTACCGATGCCTTAAATCGTTCCAAACTTCCAATCTTCTCTCACATAGCTTGGCAAATTATTGAAGAACTGCAAACCCTATACAGCAACGAATTCTGCGTTGATGCTCTTCTGAACCTTTCCAATTTAAATTATGGTTGTAACAATAATAATATATTATTTTTGATTTTAAAAATGTATAAAATGGCATTATATGTCAATCGTTGATTTAGGTACATTCATCCAACATAACGAATCTAGCAGGAACTGAATTGATTTTCTGTAGCCACATTTAAGAATTATTCGCATTGTTTTGTTTTGTAAACGTTGTAACCTTTCTTTTATTTCCAAAGAGCTAGCATACAATAGAGTGGAGAAGTAGTTAAAATGGGGGGGAATCAGTGCATTAAAAGGCATTACGGCGTTACATAAATTCAAATATCTGTGTATGCGAGACACAAAAATTTGTCTAGAATCACACCTAAATACTTTACTTGAGATACATATTCATTAGTGTTAAGCTTTAGACATTTAGATTTATCCACATTTGATTTTAATTTATCCACTTATTCACACTTTATAAGTCAGCTTTAATTTTTCCAATATAGTTAACTAGGTCTCGCTCACTGATATATAACAGCGTATCATCAGCAAAAAACGCAACGTTCATATACAGAACAAACAACTTCTTTGCGTTATACCAGTTAAACCACGGCAGTTCCTTACTCTTGTTTCCATATGCTTCCAATTTCTTTAGGAGAATACTCCTATCAAGCGTTTCAAAGGCTCTCTTAACGGTCTAGAAAAACAACAACTATAACATTCCCCTTATCATCTCCTTCCTCCATTCAAATACAACTCAATTGAGAGCAGATTCACAAGAATGATTTCTTCTAAACCCTGGTTGTTCTTCAATCAAGAGGTTATTTTTTTTCGATACATTCTTCAAATTGAATTGCGACCACCTTTTCAATTACTTTTTCATATACAGCCATAGTATTTATAGGTCTAAAATATACACAATTAATTGTATTCGGTATCTTCTCCATTGGAATAACCATAGACTCCTTCCATTCAGGAAAATTACACGTATTTAGCGAATTAAGGCAGGCCCAATAATTTCTATAGAATTCAACATCATTTCGCAATTTAGTCGGTTTAGGTCCTTTTTATTATTGCACCTTTTTAATACTTCACATAGTGTATTCATCACAATATTTAAAAGAAAATAAACAGTTTGATTGAGATATATTACATTCACATGGAACACATTGTATTCTACCATTAATATCCTCAATACTCTTGATGAAATAATATTTAAATCTGCTTGCAATCTCGTGTTTAGCTTCGACTTCAACATTATCAAATATTATCGAGGTGATAGAATTGCTTTTCTCAGACCTACCAGTTACAACATGTTTAAGAACTTAACACTTTCTTAATATACTGCCATTACTTTATTTTTATATGTATTCCTGAAATGTTTGTATTTTCCCCATGCTTCTATACTATTAATATAAACAGCAGTTTTGTATGCTCGCAATTTTATATTCTTCCATCTTGCTAACTCAGAGTCCAACCAATTCCCCTCTTGCGCTCTTATTACCTTAAAACTGTTTAATGTATTCAGCGATTCAATCATCTTCTGTTCCAAAAGAACTGATAATTCACCTAGATTGTCAACATTAATTAGACTTTCGAAATCAATCTCCTGCAGGTGAAGATCGAAATTCTCCACGCTATAGTTCACAACTCGCATAATGTTATCAGGTTCATCGCTTCTCCTATCTTGAGTAACTTCAATTTGAACTGTTTCATGGTCAGATGTGCCTTCATCTGTTAATACGTACACATATACATTATTGGCATTAACATCCGTTAGTGCAAAGTCAATAAGCGAATTTGAGTGCTCAGTAACTCTCGTAGGTCCTATCGGCAGAATCTCTAAAATACCATTAGCATTGATTTCATATGAATAGTTATTCCTCCGGTGTGCCTTGAATGAGATAGCAATACTCAATTCACTCTCCATTATATTGACCGTAATGTGAGTTTAGTTAGGCTTCCTCAGCCTTGCTAACATTTTTAATTCAGTCTTACTTGAAAGTAAACCTTGGGTATTAGTGTGCAATATTGAGAAGCGATTCTGCGTATTGTCACATGTCAATGGTTGTTACAATAATTTTCTTTTTTCAATGGCCAATATTCTCTGATAAACTGCAGAATCTCTTGAAAACGAATGATTAGTTTTCACATTCAGTTTCAACTCCTTATTCCCTCTGATACAGTATATACTATTAAAACTTTCCGCCAAACAATTCACTCCATCATGACCCTCACCACATTTAAAGCATACCTTCGCTTTTATTTTGCACACACTTTTCGAGTGGTTGAATCCAAGACAGTTATAACAACTTCTAGCATGTGTCCCATCAATAACCTTATAATAACTGAATTATAGTCCTTCGTCCTGTTATTTTCCACATAGCCTTTAATACCATATCATCGCCTTTTACAAAATCATTTAGCTTCTTCAATAGTTTAGATAAATTTCAAGTTTTTATATTCCGTAGGATTTATATTATCCATAGAATTATTTTCCCTCATAAATTCAATAATCTTTTCCTCCATTTTGGATTCTTTTGACACCTAAAAAAAGTATAAATTTACACTTATTTTGTTGGCACTACTGCGGTGTCAGTATCAAAATTTAAAACTTTCCAAACTAGGGTAGCAAGCCAATGTGGAAGCTCTCATAAATTTTCGTTATTTGAAACTTAAATTTGGTACCTGGTATTTGCGGCTCTGAGAGTATTTCGGCTCTGACGATCGCTCAAGAAGTGAGCCCGCCGCGGACATTTTATATGAAGCGGCCTAATAATATTAAAAAAAAAAAACAAACGCTTACCGTAGGATCACAATCGGCGCAATGCCATGAATATCCCCGTCTTTTCGGTGTCTTTTTAAGGGGAGGATCCAAACAAGTAAAGTGATAATTTTTGTCGCATTCATCACACCTGGAAAAGGATTTACTTAAAAATTGCGACAATAAGATTCGATTCTTTGTTGTACTTAACGAGATTCTGGTTTGTTCCCGCCTCATTGCAAACATCACATATTTGTTCACTACTCTGGCTATTCGAAGGAATTCCTTGACTTGTAGAATCCTTTCTAATTTCTTTTTTAGGGTTTGACAATCGCATGGGCTTAGCTTTTGTTTTCAGTGCATTCATCGCATCTGGTTTGAATGGAGTAGATATATTTGTAATAGGGGTCGATGTTGTTGGGGCGTTTTTGTCTTCAATAGGAGACATACTTTGAATGATATCGTCCTATGTTTGCAAATGTCGATTTACTGTTTTTGCAAAAAATTTTATAAATTATTTGCTTACCGCATTCATAGTGGAATCATCTATAGTTTCTACAGATGTTGGCCGTGATGTATCTAAGGGGCGGACCATATCAGCAGATACATAAAAAAATTGTGGTTCAGGAGCTGCTTCTCCAGGAAGTGGAAGTGTTTTAAACTGTTAATGTCAGAGACGTATTTAAATTAATTTTAAGTTGCACACGAGGCCTTACCTTTATCTTAATTTTCGGTATGGAATCACTAATATTTTCCCGGTCATGACTTTTCTTTTTCCGTTTCCTTTTATGTTCCTTGCTGGGCGATTTCTCGTTATCGGACGAATATTTTTTATGTTTCTCCTTTCTTCTCTTGCGATTTTGCTTCTGAATCTGATCAACTGTTTGCTCTATTGTACTTTTCTCTATCTCCTTATTAACTTTGTTTCCTACAACTGTATCCTTGTCCGAAGAAGTTTCAGTCTTGCTGTGTTCTTGTACTACATTTTCACTACCTTCCACATTCGTAAGTCTTCTTTCTTTCTTGACTTTCTTGTTATTTTTGGATTTTGTTTTTGAGCTGTCTGTCTCTAGAGTATTTATAGAAAAACTCGCACTCAAGATTTCCGCTTCATCCTGGATTTCTTGAATGTTGTCCAAGTCTATTATTTTCGGTTCAATAACACTCTCTGGTTCATCTTTACTGATCGATTTTTTAGCAGGAGAAACAATTTTGGGCTTCTTACATTTTTGCAAGTTTAGTCTGGAAGCAGTGCTTCCTGAATTACTTTTCTCTCCTTTAGTTTCGCTTTCACTTGACTTCTCCTTTTTAGGGGGCTTATCAATGGATTTTCTTTTAGTAGGAGTTGTGCCGTTTTTTGAAGTAGTCGTTTCAATGTTCGAAATGTTCGGCTCAACAGGGACAATTGTGCCATCTTTGCTAAAACGGGTTCTTGATTTCCGCGGTCCTTTAGGTAATTCAGCAATTGCATCAGAATCGTCAGATTTATCACATTCAGAACACTGCCATCCATAAAGCTTGGACTTTTTCGGATGCCGGCTAAGAGGGGGATTAAGGCAACCCAAGTGGTAATAAAAATGGCACGTGTCGCATTTTGCTAGTAAATGTTGATCATTACAACGTTTACAAATCCCGCATTCATGAACCAAATCATCACTGTTCTGCCTTTGTGTGCTTAAGATACGACCAGAATCATCTTTTGTGCCCGGCAGGTTGGTTAATGGAAACCCCACCCCCATTTTCAGGGCAGCAGCAGTTGGTACTGACATTGGACGCGGTGATGGGACTGTAGTTGGCGTCAAAACGGGCCTACCAATGTTTTCAATTGAAGGCAGAGACTTGTTGGGGCAAAGGGCCTCAATTTGTTTGTGTATTTCGCCCACACTATCCTTCAATTTCGTATTTTTAGCAACTAACTCCGCATTCAGCTTCATTTTCTGTTATGGTCATATGATTATCCTACTGCTCAGTCTCAAATCAAACTTCTTACCTGGTCATACTCTTCTCGTAGACTTTGCTGCTCAGTTATCAGCTTTTTGTTCATTTCAATGTGCCTCTCCAAGTTTAACTTAAGTTCTTTTAGTCTCGATATTCGATCAAGGTAGTAACCAATAAATTCAACGCTGAAAGCAGGAGGAATGTGCCACTTTTTGCGTACATCCGCTAATGTTGCCATCTGATAAGAGACTTTTGCATGTTAAACAGAAAAGAAAAGAATGTAAAAATATGTTCGTTGCAGTGACTAACCTGAGCCTCTTGAAATTCTAAAGCTGCCGTGTCAATGCCAATCAGCTCAGCTTTAAATTGTAATCTTCTGCATGCTGTTGCGCTTGTTATTAAAAGACGAGGCATTTTTTGTGTAGGAACTGCAATAAATTCGATTACTAATGCCCAAATAATTTCGGCCGCTTACCCCATGGATCAGTTTTTAATATCTTATTACTTTTGTACTTCGATTGGTGCTTTGTAAGTTTCCTCTGTATTCTCACTTGCTCCGGAGTGGGCTTTTCATTTTGCGTTTCAGCTTTAGCCAGCTTACGCTCCTCCGTCCTAAGCCTTAAGGTGTTGTAATTGCGTTTTCGATGTTTAATCATACTTTTGTCCGAGTGAACTCTACAGTGGGCGTAAAACGGATCAGCATGGTCCGCTTCTTCCGAGTGTGCTTCAGACAAAAATCCCGCAGCTTGGGCACTGAAATAGTTAACTTTAGCTAGAGTATGATACTTATAGCAATTATTATACCAAGTAACATGGAAATATGTTTTGCACATGCCGGCATCACACCCGATACATACGCCAGTCCTTGCGAATTTTGCATCTTCGCACAAAGAGCATGTTTTAGCGCCCCACTTACTGTAAGGCATTTCGAAAAGTGTCACCGATGTCAGTTGGTCTACTTCTCCAAAAGCTACTCCCGGTACATAAAGAGCACAGACTAAATGTACCCATTTCCCAACGTCTGTTTCTTTAAAAATCCCTCCCTTGTTTGGGCATAGCTCGCAGCTGGGATCAGTCACGCTGGCTTTACAAGCTTCACAGAACCAGGGTTCTGTACTACACGACGATATAGTGCTAGAAACACTCGTTGAATCACTAACTCCATAACAGCCTTCGTGCACGGAAACACCACATCCATCACATTCGACAATTTCATTCGTATCGTCACTCCGGTCACCGAGGCAAGCACAGCAAATGGGATTCGTAGGAAGCTGGGGAAACTGGCAAATGAGCTTCCTAAAATCTACCAAGCAACAATTACCTTGTCTTTTATAGATACTGAAGTGGCATTTGCAAGAATTTCCTTCAGTTCTGTGGAATCCTTACGCGGGTTTGGGGAACTTAAAAGATATTTTAGTTCCGATGAAGCGCTGTCGCTACACTCCTCAGAATCACTGTCAGCATCATCTTCACTGTCATCTTCCTGACCACTGTCGTCGGCGTTAGAATTTTCTGAGAAATCGTCATCACTTTCATCGTGATCCTCAATTCTGAAATCGCTGTCCGAAGAACTCTCCCCTAAATCAAAGTCCAGTAATGTTTGTGTTGTCATTTTTGCTTGACGACCTTTAGGCCTTGATTTGTTGGCTACAAATATTACAAACACTTTAAAATTCCGGGCATAATTCAGAAGTTCAGCAATAGGTTATTAATCATCCCCTGGAAAGCCAGTTTTCACCCTAACCTATATATGTCCAGAGCCATCATTCATAACACTTACGTGGAGCCATTTATTTCTAACTTGATTAAAATCTTAGTTGTATTTAATTCACTGCATTATTTTAACGCGATAAATAAATATAATACACGAACAATACTTCGCGACCGGAGGGGCAATTCTTGACATCCAAATGTAGGTTGTTTCGATTTCGGAAATTTCACAGGATACGCTCGCTTTACTGCGATGGTTTGGGTACACAAACTACAATAAGGTGCAAACCTAAACAAGTTCCACAGTTATTTTCAGTTATAGAGCTACATTTAAGATTATATATATAAGACAAAAGGAGAATGCTTTTTGTTCAAATTAAAAATATTGCCTAAGGAATTTATTATAGAGGAACTTATTCTGCGTCACTAAATTCAATCGAACTCTCCTCAATTTCTATGATTATAAAGGCCAATTTACATTACTGCAACATTGTAAGGAAACACTGCGAGCGGGATAGATAAAGCTAACATGATAAAATACGAAAAAAGACAAAACATATGCCAACAAAATTTTACAAGCTGAAACGTCAATTTCCCCGCTGAAAT